>ML348655.1:0-87083 GCA_005239505.1 Nicotiana paniculata | reverse complement strand
CTGGTTCAGAACCAAGTACTAACCTAATTAATCGACAATCAATCGACTAACCTAATTTAACCTGTTCAAGTAAGCAGGGAAGCAAATAATCGAAAAGGGGGCTATATCACTTGGGGAAAACATTAATTAAACAATCTGAATAACTTGAATATGAATCAATTAAACTAACTATTTGCAATTAACTTTAATAGAGAAATAGGCAGAAAATCTAATTAATTAATGATTAACAGAAAATCCTAAAACCTAAACATGGATGCTACCTAATCAAAGCATGCATGACAACAAATCTCGAATCTAAACTAATTCAGAAGAAAACAGAAAAAGGTAAAAGAAGACATTAACAAATTGAGCATAAAAAAAAACATAAATGAAAACAGTGATTAACATGATTTTTGTTTTAATGGTGTATAGAAACAATAAAGAGGAGAGGAGATACGCATTAAAGGTACTTGGCCGGAAAAATTGAAGGTCGCTGGACCTTGCCGGACTCCAACGGGATATGAAAATAACTTCAACCCACATGAATCAATAGCCCTCAACGAGAGCTATCGATCCATGCAGGTAGAAGTTGTTGCAGGTCTCTGAGTCAGTCAGCTTGGGTGAACTAGGGTTTCTGGATTCTTAGATCTAAGATTGGAGGTTTTTGGGGTGGTTTTTGAAGAAACTAATAACAGGACGGGGTTGAGGGTAGGATGAGGATTAACTGGTAAAAAAATTGGGCCTTTTGGTTGAGCTCCGCCGGCGGAGCAAGGTGGAGGAATTGTGGGGTGAGAGGGAGAAGAGAGAGATGGGTGTGGGGTGTTAGGCTTGCAAATGGGGTAGGGGGTGGTTAGGACAGTTTTATATTAATGGCTTGGGGGTTGTGAGCCATTGGATCATGAAGATCTAACGGTTGGAAATGAGGCTGGCTTAAACATAGTCGTTTTATTAAGTGGGGACGTTGGGCTGGGTTGGCCGTTTGGGTTGGGAGGAATTGGGTCAATTAGCTTGGACGTGGGCTGTTTGTAGAGGCAGATTGGGCCTGGGTGATTTTAAGCCCAGGTCCGAATTTAGTCTCCCCTTTTTTTTAAAAGATACTTAGGTTAATTAATTACCTAAATAAACTCTAAAAATGTACTAATCTGTCTTAAACTGATTTCATTTAATTATATATTAATTAATGAGTTAATTAAAAGAAAAACCATTAGTTTAGTACCTATAATTATTTAAAGAACCAATTTCGAAATTTTCTTAGAAAAAATGATTAAATTATGCAACTAATTATCAAAACCCCAATTATGTCAAACAATGAAAGTTTTAAAATGTTTTATTGTTATTTATCACTTTATAAATTTTTAAAAGATGAACTATGCTCATGCAATGCAAATAATTCACAAATAAACACTGAATATCAACAAAAATCTGTGAAATTAATTTATTTATCGAATTTTGTAGGAGCATTTAGTAGGTGAAAAATCACATGCTCACATGTTGTTGTTGTAGTTGATTGAAAGGGCCCTCAATTAGCTGTTCCTATTTATTATTTTCTACTTGAGAGAGAGTGCATATTTAGGTAGTTGTTTGAACAACACCACTCCCATAGTATAGACGAAAGTCATAACCGAGGGTTTAGAGGTTGGATTAGAAATAACGATACTTCGGGTGCAATCTAAAGTGAACTGTAATGCAATCTAGCTAGCGTAACTTGAGAGAGTGCGTCTAGTAAATTATCATAATTACTTGAGAGAGATTTATGTTAGATAGAATGTTCATCATTTATAGAGAAAACTAATCAAAGTATAAGAAATATCCGAGAAGGAAGTTCACCGACGGGGGAAACCATAACCTTAGACCTTTATTATAGTTGTTTACACCATATTGTTAGTAATTGTTAGTTTATTACTTTTGTCAGTAGAAATAGTAAAACATCACCAATTAATATTCAAAAGTCTTGAGAGAATTGATTAAGTAAAAGTTGCATATTCTGACGAGTTGATTTCATATGTAAATTCCATGTGGGATCGACTCTGGGCATAACACCCCGGATTATATTTGCAGCACCCGTTTAGTCTTCCTATAAGACATAGTTGAGCGTGATCACTCAGTATCAGGGTTCTCGTGCCATGGTACAGGCA
Organism: Nicotiana paniculata; assembly: GCA_005239505.1. Taxonomy (NCBI): domain Eukaryota; kingdom Viridiplantae; phylum Streptophyta; class Magnoliopsida; order Solanales; family Solanaceae; genus Nicotiana; species Nicotiana paniculata. The sequence continues at coordinate 84,969 of ML348655.1, read as the reverse complement.
CCAGGTGTTCCACAGCCTGCCGGCCAGCTAGAGGTGGGGGTAGAGATGCTAGAGGTGGAGGTAGAGGCTATAGAGGTGGAGCTCAGGCCGCCAGATGTGGAGGCCAGCCAGCAGCCAACTGTCCAAGAGATGTGGTTCAGGGTGATCGGACCTTGCCTTGATGTTATGCTCTTCCAGCCAGGCCAGATGCTGAGTCTTCAGGTGCAGTCATTACATGCACTATTCGGGTTTGTGACAGAGATGCTTCAGTGCTATTTGATCAAGGGTCTACATATTCGTAGGTGTATTCTTATTTTGCACCATACTTGGTCATACCTAGTGATCCACTGGGTATTCCTGTTTATGTATCTACACCGGTGGGTGATTCTATCGTGGCCGATCGAGTTCATCGTTCTTGTATTATGGTGATTGGGGGTCTTGAGACCCGTGTTGATTTGTTGCTCTTAGGTATGGTCGAATTTGATGTTATATTGGGGATGGACTGGTTATCCCCATATCATGATATCTTGAATTTTCATGCCAAGACGATGACCTTAGCCTTACCGGATTTACCCCATTTGGAGTGGAAAGGAACGCCTTGTCATTGTACCCGTAGTGTTAGTTCGTACGTGAAGGCTCGGCGTATGGCCGAGTAGGGGTGTTTGGCTTATTTGGCTTATGTGCGCGATTCCAGTGTTGAGGTTCTCTCTATTGATTCAGTACCCGTGGTTCGTGAGTTTCCTGGGGTTTTCCCTTCAGACCTACCGGGGATGCCACTCGACAGGGAAATTGATTTGTACATTGGTCTGGCTCCGGGCACCCAGCCCATTTCCATTCCGCCGTATGGCATGGCCTTGCCAGAGTTGAAAGAGTTGAAGGAATAGTTGCAGAATTTTCTTGGGAAGGGTTTCGTTAGGCCCAGCGTTTCTCCTTGGGGTGCTCCAGTATTGTTTGTGAAGAAAAAGGATGGTTCGATGAGTATGTGCATTGATTACCGGTAATAGAACAAGGTTAGAATCAAGAATAAGTATCCAGTGCCGAGGATTGATGATTTGTTCGATCAGCTTCAGGGTGCTAAGGTATTTTCAAAGATAGACTTGAGATATGGCTACCATCAGTTGAGGATTAGGGCATCCGATGTCCCTAAGATAGCTTTCTGCACTCGGTACGGGCATTACGAGTTTTTAGTCATGTCGTTTGGGTTGACGAATGCCCCAGCAAATTTTATGGACTTGATGAACCGGGTGTTTAGGACTTATTTGGACTCGTTCGTGATAGTCATCATTGATGATATATTGATATACTCTCGCAGTCATGAGGAGAACGAGCATCATCTTATAGTGGTTCTTCACACTCTGAAGGATAGCCAGCTATATGCAAAGTTTTCGAAGTGTGAGTACTGGTTGAGTTCAGTTGCATTCCTGGTTCATGTCGTATCAGCATAGCGTATTCAGGTTGACTTGAAGAAGATTGAGGCAGTCAAGAACTGGCCTAGACCAGCATTAGCTATAAAGATTCGGAGTTTCTTTGGATTGGCAAGCTATTATTGTCGGCTCATGGAGGGGTTGTCATCTATTACAACCCTGATGACCAGGTTTACCCAGAAGGGTGCCCAACTTAGAAGGTCGGACGAGTGTGAGGCGAGCTTTCAGAGGCTCAAGACAGCTCTGACTACGGCACCGGTATTGGTTTTGCCCACAGGTTCAGGGCCTTATACAGTCTATTATGATGCTTCCCGTATTGGGTTTGGTGCAGTGTTGATGCAGGATGGCAAGGTCATTGCTTATGCTTCAAGGAAGTTGAAGATTCATGAGAAGAACTATCTAGTGCATGATTTGGAGTTGGCAGCCATTGTCCACGCATTGAAGATTTGGAGGCACTACTTGTATGGCGTGGCGTGTGAGGTGTTCACGGATCATAAGGGTCTTCAGTACTTGTTCAAGCAAAAGGAGTTAAAATTTGAGGCAGAGAAGGTGGTTGGAGTTGTTGAAGGATTATGACATTACCACCTTATATCACCCGGGGAAGGCCAATGTGGTGGCTGATGCTTTGCGTAGGAAGTCAGCTAGTATGGACAGTCTTGCTTTTATTCCGGTCAATCACAGGCCGCTTGATTTGGATGTTCAGTCTTTGGCCAATCGATTTGTGATGTTGGATATTTCTGAGCCTACTCGAGTGTTGGTATGTACGGTCGCTCGTTCTTCATTATTGGAGCGTATCCGTGATCGGCAGTTTGATGATCCCTATTTGTGTGTCCTTAGAGACACGGTGCACCGCAGAGGTGCCAAGAAGGTGACCTTAGATGATGATGGTGTTTTGAGATTAGAGGGGCGAGTTTGTCTGCCCAATGTTGATGGGATTCGAGAGTTGATTTTAGAGGAGGCCCATAGTTCTCGGTACTTTATTCATCCGGGCGTCGCGAAGATGTATCAGGATTTACGGCAGCATTATTGGTGGCGTAGAATGAAGAAGGATATTGTGGCGTATGTAGCGCGGTGTTTGAATTGTCAACATGTTAAGTATGAGCATCCGAAGCCTGATGGTTTATTTAAGAGGATTGAGCTTCCCGAGTGGAAGTGGGAGAGGATCACTATGGACTTCGTTATTGGACTTCCGTTGACCCAGAAGAAGTTCGATTCAGTTTTGGTCATTGTTGATAGGCTAACCAAGTCAGCGGCAGTTTCCTATTCATCCGAGAGGTTAGCTGAGATCTATGTCCGGGAGATTGTTCACCTTCATGGTGTGCCGGTTTCTATCATTTCGGACCGGCGCACGCATTTTACCTCGCGTTTCTGGAGAGCAGTTCAGCGAGAGTTAGGCACCCAGGTGGAGTTGAGCACAACATTTCATCCTCAGACGGATGGTCACTCCAAGCGGACTATTCAGATATTGGAGGATATGCTCCGAGCTTGTGTTGTTGACTTTGGAGGATCATGGGATCAGTTCTTGCCTTTAGCAGAGTTTGCCTACAACAACAACTACAAGTTGAGTATCCAGATGGCTCCTTTTGAGGCTTTATATGGTAGGCGGTGTCGATCTCCGGTTGGATGGTTTGAGCCGGGAGATGCTCGGTTGTTGGGCACAGATTTGGTTTAGGGGGCCTTGGACGAGGTCAGGATCATTAAGGATAGGCTTCGTATAACTCAATCCAGGAAAAAGAGTTATGCAGATTGCAAGGTTCGAGATGTGGCTTTCATGGTTGGTGAGCGAGTATTGCTCCGAGTGTCGCCTATGAAGGGCGTGATGAGATTTGGGAAGAAGGGCAAGCTTAGCCCTAGGTTCATCGGTCCGTTTGAGATTCTTGATCGAGTGGGAGAGGTGGCTTATAGACTAGCATTGCCGCCTAGCTTATCAGTTGTGCATCTAGTTTTTCATGTTTCCATGCTTCGGAGGTATCATGGTGATCCATCCCACGTGTTAGATTTCAGCACTGTCCAGTTGGACAAGGACTTATCTTATGAGGAGGAGCCGGTAGCTATTCTAGACTGGCAGGTTCGCCAGTTGAGATCCAAGTGTTTCCCTTCTGTTCGTGTTCAGTGAAGAGGTCAGCCTCCTGAGGCATCTACTTGGGAGTCCGAGTTCGATATGCGGAGCTGTTACCCTCATTTATTTCCCGACTCAGGTAATTCTTTCTTCTGTCCGTTCGAGGACGAACGGTTGTTTTAGAGGTGGAGAATGTGACGACCCAAAGGGTCATCACCTATTTATTACCATTCCATACTTTCGAGGCCTTGAAAACATCATATGTAGTTGCCTCGATTTGTGCGCAGTCCGGGCGCGTAGCTGGACAACTTAAATATGAAATTCTGTGAAAAATGTTAAGATTTGATATTAAAATGAATAAATTTCACTCCGATCAACATTTTGGGTAAACGGACCTGGACCCGTGATTTGACGGTCCCAGAGGGTCCGTAGGAAAATATGGGACTTGGGCGTATGCCCGGAATCGAATTCCGAGGTCCCAAGCTCGAGAAATGAATTTTTGAGTAAAATTGTTTTCTGAAAATATTTATGGAAATTAAAAATAAAATCTGATTAGAAAGTGATGGTATCGGGTCCGTATTTTGGTTTCGGCGCCTGATACAGGTCTTATTTATGGTTTAAGCACCTTCTGTAAAGTTTGGTTGAAATCGGATGTCGTTTGACGTGTTTCAGACTTAAAATGGAAAATTTGATGTTTTATGAAATTTGATAGAATTCATGGATTTTGAAGCCTAATTCGATGTATATGATGTTGTGTTGGCGATTTGATCGCACGGACAAGTTTGTAGGGTGTTGTCTGAGTTATCTGTGAAATTTGGTATCATTCCGAGTTGTATAGGTCAGTTCGGCACGTTGTTAGCAAAGTTTAGAAACCATAAAATTCCTAAGTTTGGTTCTTGAGGTTTGGGGGTGTGATTTCTAGTTTTAGCATTTTTTAGAGTGTTCTGAAGGGCCGAGCGAGTCCGTATTATGATTTGGGACTCGTTGGAATATTTGGACTAGGGCTCGGGAGGGCCCAGGTGCCTTCCAGGCACCTAGCAGGGCTGAAAACCAGCAAACACAGCTGCTGGTGCACCTGCTCTAGTGTGACCGCAGGTGCGGTTGCCCAGCATCGCAGGCGAGAGACCGCAGGTGCGGTCCCATGCATCGCAGGTGCGATCACCAGTGGCCTGGCCAGCCATCGCAGGTGTGGAGCATTTCTCGCAGGTGCGAGACCGCAAGTGCGGTCTCCACTTCGCAGGTGCGATCCCAGAACCCCTAGCCCAACTCCGCAGGTGCGAGATTCTTCTCGCAAGTGCGAGCCGCAGGTGCAAGTTCACTGTTCAGGCAGTGAGTTTTAAAAACGGGTTTTTCATTTTCAATCTTCTTCCTTAGGCGATTTCCTCCATTTTTAAGAGCTTTCAACCAGGTCCTATAAGGTAAGTGAATTCCACCTGGAAATTTGTTGCATGCATGCATCCTAGCCTATTTAACTACATAAACTAGTGCAAAAATCCAAGAAATTGGGTAGTAACCTAGAACTTGTGATCACTTTAGAATTTTCTGTGAATTGGCCATGAAATCAAGTAAAAATCGTGTATTAATGATCCTTAGGCTTTGGGTGAGTGTTCCCTTCGAGAATTACAAGAATCCGAGCGAGCGGGCCCGGGGTCGAATTTTTATAATTTTGGAAGAATGCTAGGAAATGGATAATTAGGCCATGTAATTGAATCATTGAATCCTCATTGATATACTTGAGTTGATTATGTCTAGATAATACCATTTCATAGTTGAATTCTAAAGGAAAGGCGGTGTTAGAGGGTTGATTGTTGTACTTTGGACCTGAGGTAAGTGTTTGGTCTAACCTTAGCTTGAGGGAATATGAATTGAGTATTATTTTCTATTTGCTAATTGTCAAATACGATGTATAGGCATGGTGACGAGTATCTATACATTGGTGTCTAGCATGACCGTGAGTCCCTATATTGTGAATATTCTGACTTTGTTGTAATTTCTATGCCTAATTGATGATTTCTATATGTTGTAAAGGGGCATGTGAAGGGAATCGTAATCTTTAAACATCTTTGGAGCATTGGCTCAAATTAATATATGAGATAATTACATCTTTGGAGCATTGGCTCAAATTGTGAAACGGATAATGAAGATATATGAGACAAATAAATCTTTTGGAGCATTGGCTCAAATTGTAAAAGGAATAATTAAGATATATGAGATAAATACATCTTTTGGAGCATTGGCTCAAATTGAAAAAGGAATAATGAAAATATATGAGATAATTTCATCCTTGGAGCATTGAGTCAAATTGTAAAAGGAATAATGAACATATATGAGATAATTTCATCCTTGGAGCATTGGCTCAAATCGTGAAACGAATGATGAAGCAATACGAGATAATTACACCCTTTGGAGAATTGGCTCAAGTAATAGAATAAATCATGGAGATGAAGGTGAAAGAAAGAGAAAGAATTATTGAAATGTACCCTTGCCGGGTCATCGTTGTGTAGTTCCCTTGCCGGGATTTAATAGTTTAGTTGATGTTCCCTTGCTGGGATTTAATTGTTTAATTGATGTTCCCTTGCCGGGATTTTCTATTTTTACTATGTTTATTTCCTTGCCCTTGTTTTTTATTGTTGTTTGGGTGAGGAAGAGTGTTAAAGCACGAAGGGTGATGTCGTGCCATGTTTTATATTGATTATGCACGAGGGGACATTCCGTGCCATGTTTTATATTGATTATGCACGAGGGGACATTCTGTGCCATATTTTTTTATTTATTATGCACGAGGGGCACATTCCGTGCCACGTTTTATATTGATTATGCACGAGGGGACATTTTGTGCCGTGTTTTATATTATTATTATGCACGAGGGGACATGCCGTGCCGCATCTTTCACTGTTTAATTTGTGTTGTCATTTCCCGTAATTATTTTCAGACACTTTAGACTGGTGTTTTCGTTTCTGTCATTTCAGTATTTGCTATCTCTTACCCCAGCATGTTCTCCCCGTAATTGTATTCTTGTTTAGTTTCTGCTATACTATTGAACTGCACAGGTACATTTTGTTGTCGTGTCTTAGCCTCGTCACTACTTCACCGAGGTTAGGCTCGACACTTACTCAGTACATGGGGTCGGTTGTACTGATGCTACACATGCACTTCTTTATGTTGTGCATCTTACGGAGCCGGACCTGGAGGACATCATTAGTGGGAGTGTCTTCCAGCTTATCCTAGAGGCTTCAAGGTATACCCGCTGGCGTTCGTGGGCCTTAGCATCTCTTCCATCCCTTTGTCTTCACTTCTGCCTTGTTTTTCCTCTAGTTTCAGAGACAGCTATGTATTCTCTTTCCAGACTTACATTTAGCACTCTTATAGACAGTTCGTGAGTTTGTGACTCCAGGTTTTGGGAAAATTTACGAGTTGTTGTATTATGTTATCCTTATTTAGCTTGAGACCATATTTATTTCCGCTGTTAAATTGTGAACCGTTTTGTTTATTCTGTTAAATTGATGATAATATGCTAGTTTATCTATACACGTTGGCTTGTCTAGCTGGTTCAACAATAGACGCCATCACGGCCCCGATGGTGGAAATTTCGGGGCGTGACAATAACAAATGAAAATTAATATTTATAAACAAAATGTACACATGCATTAGTTAATTTCAAACAAAACCTACACATTACTAGATGAAAATTAAATAAAAAACAACAAAAGCGAAAAAACAACACAAACATGGAAACATAACCTACAAACTAGTTAATTTCAACTAGATCTTCTAGAGTTCCTTGAACGTTCACTTGCACTTTGAAGATAACATACAGTTCTTCAGTTTCAACCAACTCAAATTTAACAACACAACCCCGCCTAATATCATTAATCAACACAAAATATTTCCAGCCCTCTTTCAGCCATCATTGTTTACCAATGTTAATTTCCATAAAAAACTCCATGCCGTCATATTGAAGAACAACGTCGTCCAGTGATTCATGAGTGTATTTGCTTATTCATTTTGGAATATACTGCAAACAAAAAGAAAAAAAATTGTTTGAGATTTCAATACAACCAAGTCAGTTTCTGATTCTTTTCCAATGCTATTTTCGAAAAACAAAAGCAACGTTTGTATTTTTGGATCGAAAAGCAGATTATATTTGAAAACAAAATTTTATTAAAAATCTCACTTACCATATAATCTTTCTTGATTTATGAATATTTCATAAGCACTTCAAAGGTTCTATTTGTCCCTTCGTCGTTATCACTGAAAGAGTAGTCGGATGGGGATCGTTTGGCAGCGCTGGGAGAGGGGTCCATGGTTTGTTTCTAGGGTTTATGTAAGAGTGAGGGTATTAAACGTTGTGTGTGTGTGTGTGAATGTGTATATAAACTTATATATATACAGAAACACAACCAATCTTGGAATATTTTTGTGTGTGTGAGAGGGTATTAAAAGTTTTTTGTACGTGTAAATGTGACCATAAAGTTTAATAAAAGGAAATTTTGGAACCTACATAATGTAACGACCCGACCGGTCATTCCATGAGATTTACTCCGTTTCCCCTATTTATGCATTTGTTATATATCGCTATCCTGTTTTCGATGTGTTGGGTCAGTTGGTTTGGCTCCGGAATGGTTATAGTGAGAGTTTAGGCATTTAGCCATTTAAAGTAGCATAATAGTTGAGAAAGTCAACTGAGAGTTGACTTGTTGGTAAACGACCTCGGAATGCGGATTTTATTGCTCGAATAGTTTCGTTAGGTGATTTGGGACTTAGGAGTGTGTTCAGAATATTTTTGTGATGTCCGGTGTAGAATTAGTCTTGAATTGGCGAAAGTTAGTTTTTGGCGATTTCCGGTCGGCAGTGAAAAATAGGCTATCGAGGTCGGAATGGAATTTCAGATGTTGGAACAGGTTAGTAATGTCATTTTGGATATGTGTGCAAAATTTCAGGTCAATCAGAGGTGTTTTGGTTCGTTTCGGCGTAGTTGGCGAAATTTAGAAGTTCAAAGTTCTTAGGCTTGAAGATGTAAATTTGGTGTTGCCGTGTTGTTTTTGGTGTTTCGAAGGCTCGACTAAGTTGGAATAGTGCTATGGGGTGTGTTGGTATGTTTGGTTGGGGCCCCGAGGAGCTCGGGATTGATTTTGGATGGTTGACGGGACGTTTGGAGTATTTTTGGTAATTTGCAGGTTGTCGGTTGCTGGTGTTTTCGCACCTGCGGAAGGGGAGCTGCAGGTGCGGTTCCGCAGGAGCGAACTGGGCTCCGCAAGTGCGATATTTGGTTGTGTAGAGAGTGGTCCGCAGGTGTGAGGAATTTGTCGCACCTTTGATGTCGCTGGTGCGGAGAAATGGCCACAGGCGCGGGAATTGGCCCATTAAGTGAGTTTTCGCAGGTGCACACTTGGGACCGCAGGTGCGGCTAATTGTCTGTAGGAGCGGAAACGAATGGGCAGAAACAGTATAAAAAGGACCCTCCGCGAAATTTCTTATTTTTCCATCAATTTGCATGCGGCAGGAGTCCATTGAAGGCGATTTAGAGAGGGAAATTTAAGATTCTTCAGCAAAGGTAAGTTCTTTGGTTTCTAACATCGTTCCTATGCTATTTTGTTTGGATTAGGCTTGAAAATTTAAGGATTTGAGTAGGAAAATGTTTGAAAAATGGGAGGAAAAAATTGGGATTTCTTTTGAGGGTTTGGGTAGGCTATTGTGATCCGATTTTGATGATTTTGGTGTGAGTATAATCGTGGGAGGAAAAAGTTTCTAATGATGTAAAAATTATTGACTTTCGAGATGTGGGTCCGAGGCTCAGGTTTGGCCGAATTTCGAGATTTTTTACTAAATTGATAATTTTTTATTGGGTTGTGTTCCTTGAGTATATATTTTTAATGTTAACTTTTTTTGGCTTGATTTGAAGAAATCGGGAGCCAATTGGAGGGGAAAAGGCATAGCGGACTGAGGGTATGGAACCCTGGACTGCATTATTTTCTCACTGAATTTAGAATGGCTCACATGTTGGATGACGAATATGTGGCGCGTACTGATTTGGGATTGGACTAGTGTGACGACCCAAAGGGTCATCACTTATTTTATCACCTATTCCGTACTTCCGAGGCCTTGAAAACCTCATTTGTAGTTGCCTCGATTTGAATGCGCAGTCCGGGCGCGTAGCTGGACAACTTAAATATGAAATTCTGTGAAAAATGCTAAGACTTGATATTAAAATGAATAACTTTGACTACGGTCAACATTTTGGGTAAATGGAACCGGACCCGTGATTTGACGGTCCCGGAGGGTCCGTGGGAAAATATGGGACTTGGGCGTATGCCCGGAATCGAATTCCGAAGTCCTAAGCCCGAGAACCGAATTTTTGAGTAAAATTATTTTCTTAAAATATTTAAGGAAATTGAAAATGAAATCCTATTAGAAAGTGATGGTATCGGGCCCGTATTTTGGTTCCAGCACTCGGTACAGGTCATATATATGGTTTAAGCACTTTTTGTGAAGTTTGGTTGAAATCGGATTTCGTTTGTCGTGTTTCGGACTTAAAAATGGGATATTTGATGTTTTATGAAATTTAATAGAATTCATGGATTTTGAGGCCAAATTCGATGTCTATGATCTTGTTTTGGCGATTTGATCGCACAGATAAGTTCATAGGATGTTGTGGGAGTTATTTGTGAAATTTGGTATCATTCCAAGTTGTATAGGTTAGTTCGGCACGTTGTTAGCGAAGTTTAGAAACCTTAAAATTCCTAAGTTTGGTTCTTGAGGTTTGGGGTGTGATTTCGAGTTTTAGTGTTGTTTTATGTGTTCCGAAGGCTCAAAAAAGTCCGTAATATTATTTGGGACTCGTTGGTATAATTGGACTAGGGCTCGGGTGGGCCAGGTGCCTTCCGGGCACCTAACGGGGCTAAAAATAGCAAACAAGGCTGCTGCTGCACCTGCTCTGGTGTGACCGCAGGTGCGGTTGCCCAGCATCGCAGGTGCGGTCCCAGGCATCGTAGGTGCGATCACGAATCGCCTGGCCAGCCATAGCAGGTGCGGTCTCCACTTCGCAGGTGCGATCCCTGATCCCCTAGCCCAATTCCGCAGGTGCGAGACCGCAGGTGCGAGTTCACTGTTCAAGCAGTAAGTCTAAGTACGGGTTTAAACCCATTTTCCTCACTTTTCATCTTCTTCCTTAGGTGATTTCCACCATTTATAAGAGCTTTCGACCAGGTCTTGTAAGGTAAGTAAATTCCACCCGTAAATTAGTTTCATGCATGCATCTTAGCTTAATTAACAACATAAACTAGTGCAAAAATTCAAGGAGTTGGGTAGTAACCTAGAACTTGTGATCATTGAGAAATTTTTTGTGAATTTGCCATGAAATCAAGGAAAAATCGTATATTAATGACCCTTAGGCTTTGGGTGAGTGTTTCCTTTGAGAGTTTCAAGAATTCGAACGAGCGGGGCCGGGGTCGAATTTTGATAAGTTTGGAAGAATGCTAGGGAATGGATAATTAGGCCATGTAATTGAATCCTTATTGATATACTTGAGTTGATTATGTCTAGATAATATTATTTCGGAGTCGAATTCTAATGGAAAGTCAGTGTTAGAGGGTTGATTGCTATACTAGGGACCCGAGTTAAGTGTTTGGCCTAACCTTTGATTGAGGGAATAGGAGTTGAGTATTACTTGCTATTTGCTAATTGTCAAATACGATGTATAGGCATGGTGACGAGTATCTATACATTAGTGTCTAGCTTGACCGTGAGTCCCTATATTGTGAACATTCCGGTTTTGTTGTAATTTCTATGCTTAATTGATGATCTCTATATGTTGTAAATGGGCATGTGAAGGGAATTGAAATCTTTAAAAACCTTTGGAGCATTGGCTCAAATTGTGAAACGAATAATGAAGATATATGAGATAATTATATCTTTGGAGCATTGGCTCAAATTGTGAAACGAATAGTGAAGATATATGAGATAATTACATATTGAGAGCGTTGGCTCAAATTGTGAAACAAATAAGTGAAAGAAAGAGAAAGAGTTATTGAAATATATCCTTGCCGGGTCATCATTGTATAGTTCCCTTGCCGGGATTTGATTGTTTAATTGATGTTCCCTTGCCGAGATTTCTATTTTTACTCTGCTTATTTCCTTGCCCTTGTTTGTGATTGCTGTTTGGGTAAGGAAGAGTGTTAAAGGACGAAGGGTGATGTCGTGCCCATGTTTATATTATTATGCACGAGGGGACATTCCGTGCCATGTTTTATATTATTATTATGCACGAGGGGACATTCCGTGCCATGTTTATATTCATTATACACGAGGGGACATTCCGTGCTATGTTTATATTTATTATGCACGAGGGGACATTCCGTGCCATGTTTATATTCATTATACACGAGGGGACATTCCGTGCTATGTTTATATTTATTATGCACGAGGGGACATTCCGTGCCATGTTTATATTTATTATGCATGAGGGGAAATTCTTTGCCATGTTTATATTTATTATGCACGAGGGGACATTTCGTGCCATGTTTATATTCATTATGCACGAGGGGACATTCAGTGCCATGTTTTATATTATTATGCACGAGTGGACATGCCGTGCCGCATCTTTCACTGTTTAATATGTGTTGTCATTTCCCGTGATTATTTTCAGATATTTCAGACTGTTGTTTTCGTTTCTGTCAATTCAGTATTTGTTATATCTTACCCCCAACATGTTCTCCCCGTAATTGTATTCTTGTTTAGTTTCTTCTATATTATTGAACTGCACAGGTACATTTTGTTGTCGTGTCTTAGCCTCGTCACTACTTCGCTGAGGTTAGGCTCGACACTTACTCAGTGCATGGGATCGGTTGTAGTGATGCTACACATGCACTTCTTTATGTTGTGCATCTTACGGAGCCGGACCCGGAGGACATCATTAGTGGGAGTGTCTTCCAGCTTATCCTAGAGGCTTCAAGGTATACCCGCTGGCGTTCGTGGGCCTTGGCATCTCTTCCATCCCTTTGTCTTCGATTCTGTCTTATTTTTTCTCCAGTTTCAGAGGCAGACATGTATTTCCTTTTAGTTTTGTATTTAGCACTCTTATAGACAGTTCTTGAGTTTGTGACTCTAGGTTTTGGGAAATATTACGCGTTGTTGTATTATGTTATCCTTATTTAGCTTGAGACCGTATTTATTTCCGTTGTTAAACAGTGAACTGTTTATTTTATCCTATTAAAGTGGTGTTAATATGCTAGTTTATCTACACACGTTGGCTTGTCTAGCGAGTTCAACGTTAGATGCCATCACGGCCCGATGGTGGGATTTCGGGGCGTGACAAGTTGGTATAAGAGCACTAGGATGAAATCACAGACAAGTTACTTAGGTCTCACAAATCACGGACAACTTGGTTGAGTCTGAGGGATCGGTACAGAGACGTCTGTATTTATCCCCCAGAGGCTGCAAAGTAAGGATGACTCCATATTCTTTTCTTCTCTGTCGTGCGGTATGATTCTGAGTACTGATTGAGTTTCTATTCTATTCTCTCGCAGATGGTGAGGACGCGTGCTTCCCTTGGTTCCGCCCAGCAGCCTGACACTCCTGCTATAGCTCCTACTCGGGGTCGAGGTCGATGACGAGGCTGTGCTAGAGGCCGAGGCCGGGGCCGGGCTCAGCCTAGGGCAGCAACCCCAATGGAGGACCCTCTGGTCGAGCTCAAGTCCCAGAGGCGTTCATAGCTACCCAAGTTCTCAGGACGCCCTTGTCCGTCTAGTCGGACTCATGGATAGTGTAGCCGGGGCGGGTCTTCTTCCTACAGCACCGACCGTCTCTCAGGCTAGGGGAGGTTCCCGGACTCCTGCCACCTGCGTGCCAGAGCAGCTAGCTCCACAGTTTCAGACTCCGTCACCATAGCTAGCCGTAGTAGCTCAGCCGGGTATTGCAGCGCCGGTAGCAGAGGGAGCACCTATGTCAGCAGATGCTTTGTGGAGATTGGACATGTTTACTAAGTTATTTAGTGCTACTTATACTGGTTCACTATCAGAGGACCCATAAGATTATTTGGACAGCTGCCATGAGGTTCTTCGGAATATGGGCATAGTGGAGTCGAACGGGTTTTACTTCGCTACTTTTCGGTTGTCTGGCGCAGCCAAGAGTTGGTGGAGAGATTATTGCTTAGCCATACCAGCTGGATCTACACCTTTGACTTGGACTCAGTATTTAGAGGTATTTCTTGGGAAGTTCCTTCCCATTACTCAGTGTGAGGACCTTCGGAGGCAGTTTGAGCGTCTCCAGCAGGGATCCATGTCCGTCACTCAGTACAAGACCAGGTTTATCACTCTAGCCCGACATGCTCTTATGATACTTCCAACGGATCGGGAGAGGGTTCAGAGGTTTATCAAGGGATTGACCCGGCCTATCATACTTCAGATGGCTAGAGAGTCAGGTACAAATATATCGTTCCAGGATGCGGCCAATGTAGCCAGGAGGATTGAGATGATGTTGTCACATGGAGGTGGTTAGGGGGCTGACAAGAGGCCTCGTCATTTCGGTCATTTCAGTGAAGCCTCATTTGGAGGCAGGGATTCTTCAGGCAGAGGTCATCCTCCCAGACCTTTTCAGTCAGCTCTCCAGGTTTCCCATGGTACTTCAGGTGGTCGTCGTTATCAGACGCACCATTCCGATCAGCAGCCTTACAGTGCGCCACTATCAACTATCGGTGCACCGTCGCTTCAGAATCTCCAGGGTGGTTATCAGGGTCGACAGGGCCCGTTCCAGAGTCAGCAGTCACATCAGCAGAGGCCTTTTATACTTGTGGTGGTTTGGGGCATATTTCCAGGTTTTTCCCCCGAGGTTCTGGTGGGTCTCAACATCAGGGTTCTCGTGCCATGGTACGGGCACCAGGTGATCAACATCCTGCCTAGCTAGCTAGAGGTGGGGCTAAAGGTGCTAGAGGTGGAGGTAGAGGTCATAGAGGTGGAGGCCAGCCAGCAGCCGGCCGGCCCAGAGATGTGGTTCAGGGTGGTGGGTCCTAGCCTCGATGTTATTCTCTTCCAGCCAGACCAGAGGCTGAGTCTTCAGATGTAGTCATTACAAGTACTATTCGGGTTTGTGATAGAGATGCTTCACTGCTATTTGATCCAGGGTCTATGTATTCGTATATGTCCTCTTATTTTGCACCATACCTGGTCATGCCTAGTGATCTACTGATTATTCCTATTTATGTATCTACACCAATGGGTGATTCTATCGTGGTCGATCGAGTCCATCGTTCTTGTGTTGTGGTGATTGGGGGTCTTGAGACCTGTGTTGATTTGTTGCTTTTAAGTGTGGTCGACTTTGATGTTATATTGGGGATGGATTGATTATCCCCATATCACGCTATCTTGGATTGTCATGCCAAGACCGTGACCTTAGCCTTACCAGATTTGCCCCGTTTGGAGTGGAAAGGAACTCCTGGCCATTCTACCCACATTGTTATTTCGTACGTGAAGGCTCGGCGTATGGTCGAGACGGGGTGTTTGGCCTATTTGGCTTATGTGCGCGATTCCATTGTTGAGGTTCCCTCTATTGATTCCGTACCCGTGGTTCGTGAGTTTGTTGAGGTTTTTCCTTCAGACCTGTCGGGGATGCCACCCGACAGGGACATTGATTTCTGCATTGATCTGGCTCCGGGCACCCATCCCATTTCTATTCCGCCGTATCGTACGGCCCCGCCAGGGTTGAAAGAGTTGAAGGAACAATTGTAGGATTTGCTTGGGAAGGGTTTTATTAGACCTAGTGTTTCTCCTTGGGGTGCTCCAGTATTGTTTGTGAAGAAAGAAGTTGGTTCGATGAGGATGTGCATTGATTACCGACAATTGAAAAAGGTTACAATCAAGAATAAGTATCCACTGCCGAGGATTGATGATTTGTTCGATCAACTTCAGGGTGCTAAGGTATTTTCAAAGATAGACTTGAGATTTGGCTACCATCAGTTTAAGATTAGGGCATCTGATGTCCCTAAGACAGCTTTCCGCACTCGGTACGGGCATTATGAGTTTTTAGTAATGTCGTTTGGGTTGACAAATGCCCCAGCAACTTTTATGGATTTGATGAACCGAGTGTTCAGGCGTTATTTGGACTCGTTCGTGATAGTCTTCATTGATGATATATTGATATACTCCCGCAGTCAGGAAGAGCACGAGCAGCATCTCAGAGTGGTTCTTCAGCCGGGTCATCGTTGTATAGTTCCCTTGCTGGGATTTAATAGTTTAATTGATGTTCCCTTGCTGGGATTTAATTGTTTAATTGATGTTCCCTTGCCGGGATTTTCTATTTTTACTATGTTTATTTCCTTGCCCTTGTTTTTTATTGTTGTTCGGTGAGGAAGAGTGGTAAAGCACGAAGGGTGATGCCGTGCCATGTTTTATATTAATTATGCATGAGGGGACATTACGTGCCATGTTTATATTCATTATGCACGAGGGGACATTCTGTACCATGTTCATATTTATTATGCACGAGGGGACATTCCGTTCTATGTTTATATTTATTATACACGAGGGGACATTCCGTGCCATGTTTATATTTATTATGCAGGAGGGGACATCCCGTGCCATGTCTATATTCATTATGCACGAGGGGACATTCCGTGCCATGTTTTATATCATTATTATGCACGAGGGGACATGCCGTGCCGCATCATTCACTTTTTAATCTTTGTTGTCATTTCCCGTAATTATTTTCAGATATTTCAGACTGTTATTTTCGTTTCCGGCATTTCAGTATTTGCTATCTCTTACCCTAAACATGTTCTCTCCGTAATTGTATTCTTGTTTAATTTTCACTATATTATTGAAATGCACAGGTACATTTTGTTGTCGTGTCTTAGCCTCATCACTACATCGCCGAGGTTAGGCTCAGCACTTACTCAATACATGGGGTCGGTTGTAATGATACTACACCTGCACTTCTTTATGTTGTGCAGATTACGTTGCCGGACCCGGAGGACATCATTAGTGGAAGTGTCTTCCAGCTTATCATAGAGGCTTCAAGGTATACCTGCTGGCGTTCGTGGGCCTTGGCGTCTCTTCCATCCCTTTGTCTTCGATTCTGTCTTATTTTTCCTCCAGTTTCAGAGGCAGACATGTATTTCCTTTCAGTTCTGTATTTAGCACTCTTATAGACAGTTAGTGAGTTTGTGACTCAAGGTTTTGGGAAAGTTTACGCGTTGTTGTACTATGTTATCCTTATTTAGCTTGAGACCGTAATTATTTTCGCTGTTAAACTGTGAAATGTTTAGTTTATCCCATTAAAGTGGTGTTAATATGCTAGTTTATCTACACACGTTGGTCTGTCTAGATGCCATCACGGCCCGATGTTGGGATTTCGGGGCGTGACAACTAGGTCCTCTCCGCGGCGACTAATGAGTTGCATATTTACTCAAAACCTTGTGTTAAAGTATGTTCTAAAGATTTGTGAAATATTTGGGCTATAGGCCGTGTTTGGGGCCTCGTGCCGGTCTGTTTAGACCCTCTAAGGGCGTTTTACTGCTGGTTTCGTCACTACCTGTTGATGATTTTACTCAGCATCATTGTGCATACTGTTTTAATTGAAACTCAGCCTGATTTACACTACATGAGCATTAAAATGATGTTATCGGGTCGAGTACCCTGTTTTACTACTTCACCCGAGGAGCTTTTCGAGTGGCTCCACTGAGTGTGGCCGAGGGCCAAGAGTGATGGGGAAGTGCTGAGTGATGTTAGCGCTTGGGCTGAAGGAGCCCCTCTGGAGTCTGTACACACCCGCAGTGAGCGCACCGAGTGCGAGTGATGAGTGATTAGGAGGCATGAGCGACTGTGAGGTGCTGAGTGATTGTGAGGTGCTGAGGGATTGTGAGGCATGCCCGAGGAGCTGATTATGAAACATGTTTTGCTCGAGGGGGTACTATAATTTTCTACATTCATTGCATACCAAATCCTTTGTTTTAAAATTGTTTAAAATGTGCATTCTTTAAAGGACTTTGTATGAAGTTGATTTTTAAGACATGATGATTTTGATATCTACGTTATACGATTGGAAAGTAAGGCTGTGTATATTGTGACTTGATGACATTGATTTTTATATGTTTCCTTGCTACTTAGACTTGATTTATTTTCATTACTACTGAGTTGGCGTATTCACATTACTCCCTGCACCTCTATGTGCAAATTCAGGAGCATATATTGAGTAGTAGCTTTAATATATCGCAGCGGAGCCAGATCGTGGGATATAGAGGTAGTTCAGCGTTCGCAACATCTCTGTCTTCCCTTCTTGTTGCATTTAGCCTTGATTCGGAGTTTTGCATTATAATAGTTTATTTTGGATTATTTCACTAGATGATCATGTCATGTTGGCTCCGGGTTTTGGGGATGGAAGTACTATATATAAATTGGACTAATATATTAAGAAATTTTCCGTATATTGTTATGAAATGCTTGAAATTTAAATGAGATTTTCAAAAGAAATTGTGAGCATGCGATAGTCAGCTAGCCTAGTTCCACGATAGGCATCATCACGACCGGTTAGAATTTGGGGTCGTGACAGTTTGGTATCAGAGCCCTATGTTACATAGGACTCAACGGTAATGAGCAGGTTTAGTTGAGTCTTGTGGATCGGTACAAAGACGTCGCTACTTATCTTCGAGAGGCTGCCGAACTTTTAGGAAACATTTATATCATTTTTGAACTCTTTCACGCTGATCTATTGATTATTGAAATCTGAACTTACGTTGTTTAATTCTCTCACAGATGGTGAGGACACGCTATACCGATCAGGGTGACCAGTCACCGGCTAGATCAGCGAGAGGTCGAGGCCGCGGTCGAGGTCGTGGTAGAGGTAGGGGCCAGCCTGCGCAGCAGCCGGGGCAGTACCTCGGGATCCCCCTAACGATCATGATCAGGTTCCCGCTGATGGTGTCCCAGTGGGATAGGCTCAGGAACCAGCAGTGCCTATGGTTATTCCGGGTCTTCAGGAGGCATTGTCCCAGATATTGTCAGTATGCACCGGTTTGGCTGAGGCAGTTGCTATGTCTTCTTCTACCACCACATCTCAGACTGGGGGAGGCAATCAGACTCCAGCTTCCCGGGCACCTGAGCGGGCTGCACAGGGTATTCAGACACCGGGAGCAGCCCCAGCTCAGCCAGCTACTCCGGTTCAGGATTATGTGGTGCCTGCTATGCCTGAGGACGAGCAGTGCAGGTTGGAGAGATTCAGCAGACTTCAGCCTCCGAATTTCAACGGTACAGAGGGCGAGGATGCCCAGGGATTTCTAGATAGGTGCTAGAGGATACTGCGCACCGCGGGTATTCTGGAGACTATTGGGGTCTGATTTGTTACATTTCAGTTTGCGGGTGCTCCTTTACTTGGTAGGAGTATTTCGAGAGGAATATACCGGTTGGTTCAGCACCTCTTACCTGGCGGCAGTTCTCCACGATCTTTTTGGAGAAGTATGTTCCTCAGTCCCACAGAGAGGAGTAGCGTAGGCAGTTTGAGCAGCTGCACCAGTGAGAGTTATCAGTCACTCAGTATGAGATGAGATTTTCCGAGTTGGCTAGGCATGCCTCTGAGATTATCCCTACTAATAGGGAGAGGGTGAAGAGGTTTGTAGATGGTCTTTCTTATCAGCTTCGGTTATTTATGACTCGGGAGAGAGTATCGGGTGCTTCATTCAAGCAGGTTGTTGACATAGCTCGAGATATTGAGTCTTTTCGCTGCCAGGAGGGGGAGGAGAGGGAAGAGATGGAGGCCAAGAGGCCTCGAGGTTTGGGCAGTTCTAGTGGTGCTCCCTTCAGGGGACAAATTCAGCAGAGTAGGGACCGTTCATTCAGGCCTCCTCAGTCAGGCCGCCCAGCATATAGTGGTCCATCTTCGGGGCAGGGTCCCCGTGGTTCTCAGTCAAGCCGTACTTTATTTGGTGCCCTCCCAGCTCAGAGTGCAGCTCAAGCACCTCCAGTTCAGGGTTCTCTATGCAAGAGTCTTCCGGTGGCCGTGCAGGTGCTAGGGGTTTCTATCAGCCCCCGCTTCCAGCTCCAGGGGGTTATTTTGAGTGTGGAGAGTTTGGGCACAGGTGGAGGCAGTGTCCCCGCCGTTCCGGTGGATCTTCTCAGCAGAGGGGCCAGCCCTCGACTTCAGCTCCAGTCACTTCACCACCCACCCAGCCAGCCAGGGGTGGTGGTCAGTCAGCCAGAGGCCGCCCTAGAGGGGGAGGTTAGGCTCGCATGTATGGATTCCCAGCTAGGCCGATTGCTATGGCCTCAGATTCTGTGATCGCAGGTATTGTTTCAGTCTGTTACCGTGTTGCCTTGGCTTTATTGGACCCTGGTTCCACATATTCTTATGTTTCTTCATTGTTTTCGGTTTTCTGGATGTGCCTCGTGAGTCTCTATTCACCTCTGTTCACGTGTCGACTCCGGTGGGCTATACTGTTGTTGTGGACCGCGTGTATCGGTCATGCATGATATCTATTGGGGGTCTGGAGACCGGAGTGGACCTATTGTTACTCAGCATGGTCGATTTTGACGTGATTTTGAGCATGGATTGGTTATCTTCGTGCGATACTGTTCTTGATTGTCACGCTAACACCGTGACCTTAGCTATGTTGGGGTGTCCGAGGGTTGAGTGGAGAGGTTCTTCCGAGTATATGCCTAGCAGGGTGATTTCTTACCTGAAGGCTCAGCGCATGGTTGAGAAAGGGTGTTTATCTTATTTGGCCTTTTTGAGGGATGTCGGTGGAGAGACTCCCGCTATTGATTCAGTTCCTGTGGTTCGTGATTTTCCGGATGTGTTTCCTGCAGACCTGCCAAGCATGCCACTTGACAGGGATATTGATTTTGGTATTGACCTGGTGCCAGGCACTCAACCTATTTATATTCCACCATATCGTATGGCACCAGCAGAGCTAAAGGAGTTGAAGGAGAAGCTTCAGGAGCTCCTGGATAAGGGGTTGATTCGGCCTAGAGTGTCACCTTGGGGTGCACCGGTGTTGTTCGTAAAGAAGAAGGATGGGTCCATGCGTATGTGTATTGACTATCGGCAGTTGAATAGGGTTACGGTGAAGAACCGGTATCCCTTGCCCCGCATTGATGATTTGTTTGACCAGCTTCAGGGAGCCAGAGTGTTTTCCAATATTGATTTGAGATCTGGGTATCATCAGTTGAGGATTCGGGATTCTGATATTCTGAAGACTGCTTTCAGGACAAAATATCGTCATTATGAGTTCTTGGTTATCTCATTTGGGCTGACCAATGCCCCAGCTGCGTTCATGCAATTGATGAACAACGTGTTTCAGCCTTATCTTGATTCCTTCGTCATTGTGTTCATTGATGACATCCTGGTTTATTCTCGTAGCCAGGAAGAGCATGCTCATCATTTGAGAGTTGTGTTACAGAGGTTGAGGGAGGAGAAGCTTTATGCGAAATTCTCCAAGTGTGAGTTTTGGCTTGGTTCGGTAGCTTTCTTGGGGCACGTGGTGTCTAGTGAGGGGATTCAGGTTGATCCAAAGAAGATAGAGGCGGTGCAGAGTTGGCCCAGACCGTCCTCAGCTACAGAGATTATGAGTTTCCTTGGTTTGGCATGTTATTACCGTCGCTTTGCTGAGGGATTCTCTTCGATTGCTTCGCCTTTGACCAGATTGACCCAGAAGGGTGCTCTATTCAGATGGTGTGATGAGTGTGAGGAGAGCTTTCAGAAGCTCAAGTCAGCATTGACTATAGCTGTAGTACTAGTTTTGCATGTTGGTTCGGGTTCATAAACAGTTTATTATGATGCTTCTAGAGTTGGCTTGGAGCGGTATTGATGCAAGACGGTAGGGTGATTGCCTACGCGTCCAGGCAGTTGAAGGTGCACGAGAAGAATTATCCAGTTCACGATCTTGTGTTAGCTGTCATTGTTCATGCCTTGAAGATTTGGCGGCATTATTTGTATGGAGTGCAGTGTGAGATTTTCACGGATCATCGGAGTTTGCAGTATCTTCTGAGGCAGAAGTACTTGAATTTGCATCAGAGGAGATGGTTAGAGCTCCTCAAGGATTATGACCTCACTATCTTATATCATCCGGGGAAGGCCAATGTAGTGGCCGATGCCTTGAGTCGCAGAGCTGAGAGTTTGGGGAGTTTATCCTACCTTCCAGTAGCAGAGCAGCCATTAGCCCTTTATGTTCAGGCCTTAGCAGGTCATTTGGTGAGATAGGATCTATCAGAGCCCCCCGGGTGTTGGCTTGTGTAGGCTCCAGGCCTTCTCTTTACGGTCAGATTAGGGCACGCCAGTATGATGATCCACATTTGCTTGTTCTTCAGGACAAGGTCCGTCACAGTGATGCCAGGGATGTGGTTATTGGTGACGATGGGGTCATGAGGATGCAGGGCCGGATTTGCGTGCCCAATGTAGATGGGCTTCGAGATTTGATTCTAGCAAAGGCTCATAATTCACGGTATTCCATCCATCCGGGTGCCGCGAAGATGTATCAGGATTTGAGGCATCATTATTGGTGGAGGAGAATGAAGAAGGATGTTGTGGAGTTTGTGGCTCGGTGTCTCAACTGTCAGCAAGTCAATTATGAGCACCAGAGACCTGGTGGATTGCTTCACAGGTTTGATATTCCGGAGTGGAAGTGGGAGAGGATCACCACGGACTTCGTAGTTGGACTCCCACGGACTTCGAGGATGTTTGATGCTATATGGGTTATTGTGGATTGGTTGACCAAGTCTGCGCACTTCATTCCTGTTGGTACTACGTATTCATCGGAGAGGTTAGCTGAGATTTATATCAGGGAGATTGTCCGATTGCATGGGGTTCCAGTTTCTATCATTTTCGATAGAGGCACTCAGTTCATATCTCAGATTTGGAAAGCCGTGCAGAGAAAGTTGGGTACTCAGGTTGAGTTGAGCACAGCGTTTAATCCTCAGACCGACGGGAAATCGGAGCGTACCATTCAAATTTTGGAGGATATGTTGCGTGCTTGTGTGATTGACTTTGGTGGTTCATGGGATTAGTTTCTGTCACTAGCGGAGTTTGAATATAATAACAACTATCAGTCGAGTATCCAGATGCTCCATATGAGGCTTTGTATGGTAGGACTTTAGATCTCCGGTTGGTTGGTTTGAGCTGGGCGAGGCTAGGCTATTGGGCACAGACTTGGTGCAGGATGCTTTGAGTAAGGCAAAGTTGATTCAGGAGCGGCATCGCACGGTGCAGTCTTAGGCAGAAGAGTTATGCGAACCGGAATTCCGAGATGTGTCTTTCATGGTTGGGATAAGGTGTTGTTGAAGATGAGTCCCAGGTTCATTGGGCCATTTAAGGTACTTTGGAGGGTTGGGGAGGTGGCTTATAGTCTTGCTATGCCTCCTAGTTTATCGATTATTCATCCAGTATTCCATGTTTCGATGCTCCGGAAGTATGTTGGTGACTCGTCCCATGTTTTGGACTTCAGCACGGCTTAAATCGAGGGCGATATGTCATATGAGGTAGAGCCCATGGCTATTTTGGGTCGATAGGTCAGGAAACTGAGGTCTAAGGATATAGCTTCGGTGAATGCTAAGTGGAGAGGGCAGACGGTCGGTCGAGGATGCCACCTGGGAGACCGAGCGGGAGATGCGGGACATATATCCTCACTTATTTGAGACTCCAAGTATGTTTCTAGACCCGTTCAAGGACGAACGTTTATTTAAGAGGAGGAGGATGTAACGACTCGACCGGTCGTTCCGTGAGATTTACCCCATTTCCCCTATTTCTGCAGTTGTTATATATCGCTATCCTGTTTTTGATTTGTTGGGTGAGTTGGATTGGGTCCGAAATGGTTATGGTGAGAGTTTAGGCATTTAGCCTTTTAAAGTAGCCTAATAGTTGAGAAACTCAACTGAGAGTTGACTTGTTGATAAATGACCTCGGAACGTGGATTTTATGGCTCGGATAGCTTCATTAGGTGATTTGAGACTTAGGAGTGTGTTTAAAATATTTTTGTGATGTCGGTGTAGAATTAGGCTTGAATTCGCGAAAGTTAGTTTTTGGCGATTTCTGGTCGGCAGTGGAAAATAGGTTATCGAGGTCGGAATGGAATTCGGGAAGTTGAAACAGGTTCGTAATGTCATTTTGGATATGTCTGCAAAATTTCAAGTCAATCAGAGGTGTTTTGGTTAGTTTCGGCGTAGTTGGCAAAATTTAGAAGTTCAAAGTTCTTAGGCTTGAATTTGATGTAAATTTGGTGTTTTCGTGTTTTTTTTGGTGTTTCGAAGGCTCGACTAGGTTTGAATGATGCTATGGGGTGTTTTGGTATGTTTGGTTGGGGCCTCGAGGGGCTCAAGATTGATTTCGGATGGTTGACGGGAAGTTTGGAGTGATTTTTGGTAATCTGCAGGTTGCTGATTGCTGGTGTTTTCGCACCTGCGGAAAGGGAGCCGAAGTTGCGGTTCCGCAGGGGCGGACTAGGATCCGCAAATGCGAGATTTTGCTGAGTGGGGAGTCGTCCGCAGGTGCGAGGAATTTGTCGCACCTGCGATGTCGCAGACGTAGAAAGAGCATCGCACCTCCGAAGCCGCAATTGCGGAGAAATGGTCATAGGCGCGGGATTTGACCGTTAAGTGAGTTTTCGTAGGTGCATACCTGGGACCGTAGGTGCGGCCAATTGTCCGCAGGAGCGTAAAAGACTGGGCAGAAATAGTATAAAAAGGACCCTCCGCAAAATTTCTTATTTTTCATCAGTTTGCATGAGGGAGGAGTCCTTTGAAGACGATTTAGAGAGGGAAGTTCAAGATTCTTCAGTAAAGGTAAGTTCTTTTGTTGCTAATCTCGTTCCTATGCTATTTTGTTCGGATTAGGCTTGAAAATTTAAGAGTTTGAGTAGGAAAAGGTTGGGAAGAACGGGGTGAAGAATTGGAAATTCTTTTGAGGTTTTGGATAGGCAATTGTGATCCAATTTTGATGATTTTGGTATGAGTAGAATCGTGGGAGGTCGAGGTTTCTAATGATGTAAAAATTATCGAGTTCCGAGTCGTGGGCCCGGGGCTCAGGTTTTGCCGAATTTTGAGATTTTTGATTAAATTGATAATTTTCGATTGGGTTGTGTTCCTTAAGTATATATTGATGGTGTTAAACTAATTTTGGCTAGATTCGGTGAATTCGGGATCCAACTCGAGGGGCAAGAGCATTGCGGACTAGTGTTGCGGCCCGGTAGAGGTAAGTAATGGTTATAAATCTTGTCCTGAGGGCATGGAACCCCGGACTGCATTATTCTCTCACTAATTTTGGAATGGCACACATGTCGGATGACGAGTATGTGGCGCGTACTGATTTTTGGATTGGACTAGGTCCTCTCCGCGCACTTTTACTCAAAACCTTATGTTAAATTATGTTCTAAAGGTTTGTGAAATATTTGGGCTATAAGTCGTGTTTGGGGCCTTTTGCCGATTTGTTTTAGACCCTTTGAGGGCTTTTCACTGTTGTTTTCCTTGCTAATTGTTGATGATTTTACTGAGCATCATTGTGCATATTGTTTTATTGAAACTCAGTCTGATTTACACCGCATGAGCATTAAAATGATGTTTTTGGGTCGAGTACCCTGTTTTACTACTTCGCCCGAGGGGCTTTTCGAGTGGTTCCATCGAGTGTGGCCGAGGGTCAAGAGTGATGGTGAGGTGCTGAGTGATATTAGCGCTTTGCCTGAAGGAGCCCCTCCAGAGTCTGTACACACCCCCAGTGAGCGTACCGAGTGCGAGTGATGAGTGATTGGGAGGCATGAGCGACTGTGAGGTGCTAAGTGATTGTGAGGTGCTGAGGGATTGTGAGGCATGCCCGAGGAGCTGATTATGAAACATGTTTTGCCTGAGGGGCTACTATAATTTTCTACATTAATTGATACCAAATCCTTTGTTTTAAAATTGTTAAATATGTGCATTCTTTATAGGACTTTGTATGAAGTTTATTTTTAAGACATGATGATCTGCACATCTATGTTATACGATTGGAAAGTAAGGCTGTGTATATTTTTACTTGATGGCATTGATTTTTATGTGTTTCCTTGCTACTTAGACTTGATTTATTTTCATTACTACTGAGTTGGCGTACTCACATTACTCTCTGCACCCCTGTGTGCAAATTCAGGAGCAGATATCGAGCAGTAGCTTTTATATATCGCAGCGGAGCCAGATCGTGGGATATAGAGGTAGTTGTTCAGCGTTCGCATCATCTCTGTCTTCCCTTCCTGTTGCATTTAGCCTTGATTTGGAGTTTTGTATTATAATAGTTATTTTGGATTATTTCACTAGATGCTCATGACATGTTGGCTCCGGGTTTTGGGGATGGCAGTACTGTATATAAATTGGCCTATTATATTAAGAAATTTTCCGTATATTGTTATGAAATGCTTGAAACTTAAATGAAATTTTGAAAAGAAATTGTGAACATTCGGTAGTCGGCTAGCCAAGTTCCACGATAGGCGCCATCACGGCCGGTTGAATTTGGGGCCGCGACATTTGACCATATATATAATATTGATTGATGACAAAAAAGTACAATTAAATTAAAATTAGAATCTTTATAAATTAAAATTAAATTTTAATTATTTTGTCCAATAAAATAGAAAACTAATTTGTTCCTTACACGATTATTATCATGAAGTTTTTATACTTTATTTATACTAACTTAAAAACTGTGTGCTTAGTTGTATTGAAAATACCTATTTGTCCAATCTATACTTCTAATTTATATACGATAATGATTATTTTTTTATTTTCTAATTTTCTTCCATTAAATCTATAATTTTTGTATTTGTAAAAGAATTAGCTACCTTAAAACAACCTTAGAGAAAATACATATATATTTTCTTCTAGCATTTACTAACAATCACAAACACTACTTCTCTTCTAGTAGAACATACGTATATATTTTCTTACTCTGAAAATATATATTTTTATACTTATATTATACATTTAAAAATTCTTCAATTGTCTAACTTTATCAATAATTTTCTTGAGTGTTATTTATTTATGTATTGTTTACTAATTATTTTAAAATATAAATATTATAAAATTATCTTTATCCACCTATTTTCGTACGTTCATTTCTACTATATTATATGATGTTTGGATCTTTCACTTCTAAGAGGAAGATTACATTCAACTATATCTCCCGAAAGAGTTGCTAGAGGATTACAAATACAAAATAAAAATTAAATATTGAATGTAATTTATCATATACGTAAAAATCAACATAATATTGGTATATTTATAATGTAATTTAAGAGACCATATTTTCTTAAATAATTGTGGTAATCAATCAAAATAATTTAATTTTATATATTAAGTAGCTACGAAAGAGTCTCATATGTTGAATTAGCAAATAAGTTGATAGTTCGGATTTTATAAAACCAATATGATTTAATGTTCTCAAATAAACTAAATCACATTTTGACATGATATTAACAATCAACTAAAAATAAAGTGTTGGATTACTTTGAATTTGAGATGAGAAATCTTTTTATATTAGAATGACAAAAGTTTAAATTAAGAAATTTCAAGCAACTCATTAAAATTTTAGAAATATAACAAATTTATAATATAGATAATTTTAATAATGATTGAA
Source organism: Nicotiana paniculata (assembly GCA_005239505.1). Taxonomy (NCBI): domain Eukaryota; kingdom Viridiplantae; phylum Streptophyta; class Magnoliopsida; order Solanales; family Solanaceae; genus Nicotiana; species Nicotiana paniculata. Next base: position 57,942 of record ML348655.1, on the reverse strand, counting down.
ATTATTATTAAATATTATGTTTAAAATAATATAGAGAGAAACTTTAATTTTTAATCTTGAAGATCGAGAAAGCCACTGGCAATTTTAAGACAATGTCTATTGGCTTATTCGTTTTGGACCATGTTAATTTTCATATTATTTGTAGCACAAAAAATATAATTAGGATATTTGAGTATCATTCAAAGGTTATTTGATAATTATATGATTCATTTAATTAATTACAGTGAACTTTTATTATTGGATAGGTGAGACGATAATTATGTTTTAGTTAAAATAATAATCGAACATGCTCAAACAAATTAGATTATAATTTTAATATTCTTTAGTAAAGTCCGCGCATCGCGCGAGTCGTAATACTAGTTAACATAATATTAACAGAAAATTAAGAGAATAGTTTTTAACAAAAAATTAACACACGACATATACCAGTACTACCTTTTTTAGGGTAATCTCTACACTGCATAGGCAGTGTAGGTGTTCTATTTCATTTAAAAAAAGAGGGGGACTAGACCAAGACCTCTATGTTACAGCAGAATTGTAATGATCCGGCCAGTCGTTCCGGGTATTTAGCTTTGTTTCCCTCGTTTCAGCTTTATTATTGTGTGCTGGGTCGGTTGGTTTGGGTTCAGAGTTGTCATGGTGAGCATTAAGGCAATAAGTCTCTCAAGGTAGCCTAATAGCTGAGAAAGTCAACTTATGGTTGACTTATTGGTGAACGACCTCATAATGCGGATTTTATGGCCCGGTTAGCTTCGTTAGGTGATTTGGACTTAAGAGTGTGTTCAGAATATTTTTGTGATGTCCGGTGTAGAATTAGGCTTGAATTGGCGAGAGTTAGTTTTTGGCAATTTCCGCTCGGCACTGAAAAATAGGCCATCGAGGTCGGAATGGAATTCCGGAAGTTGGAGCAGGTTCGTAATGTCATTTTGGATATATCTGCCAAATTTCAGGTCAATCGGAGGTGTTTTGGTTGGTTTCGGCGTAGTTGGCGAAATTTGAAAATTTCAAGGTTCATAGGCTTGAATTTGATGTAATTTTGGTGTTTTAGTGTTGTTATTGGTGTTTCGAAGGCTCGACTAAGTTGGAATAATGCTATGGGGTGTGTTGGTATGTTTGGTTGGGGCCCCGAGGGGCTCGGGATTGATTTCTGATGGTTGGCGGGGTTTTGAAACTTGGAAATTTGCAGCAATTGTTGCTTGTGTGGATGTTCTGGTGTTGAGCAAGTGCGGAAAAGGCTAGGCAGGGGAATTTCCGCAGGTGCGAAGTTTAGGCCGCACCTGCGAAACCGCAGGTGCGAAAGATTTGCCGCAGGTACGGAATTTGGTCCGGTAAGTGGGATTTCACAGGAGCGCACCTAGACCGTATATGCGGGTCCGCAGGTGCGACTAAATGTCCGCAGGTGCGGAAATGACTGGCAGAAACAGTATATAAGAGGGCCTCTATGAAATTCATTTCATTTCACCATTTTTGCATGCGAGAGGAGCTCTTTTGAAGGCATATTGGAGAGGGGATTCGTGATTCTTCAGTGAAGGTAAGTTCTCGGGTTATTATCATCGTTTCTATGCTATTTTAATTCGGATTAGGCTTCTATTTGAAGGATTAAAGTAAGAAAAGTTTGCAAAATGGGAGGAAAGAGTTGGGAATTTCTTTTTGCAATCTTAGTGGGCAATTGTGGTCCTATTTTGATGTTCTTGGTATGTACGGTCTCGGGGGAGGATAAGGGTTCTTATGATGTAAATTTTATCGGATTCCGAGTCGTGGGCCCGGGGCTCGGGTTTGATCGAATTTTAATATTCTTGTATAATTTGATAGTTTTTGATTGAGTTGTGTTCCTTGAGTATATATTGATGATGTTGAACTGGTTTTGGCTAGATTCGGTGTAATCGGGAGCCAATTTGAGGGGCATGAGCATAGCAGACTAGTGTTGTGGTCCGGTAGAGGTAAGTAATGGTTATAAATCTTGTCCTGAGGGTATGGAACCCCGGATGACATATTTTCTAACTGATTTTAGAAAGGGCGCACATGTCGGATGACGGGTATGTGGCGCATACTGATTTTTGGATTTAACTACGTCCTCTCCGCGATAACTAATGTGTTGCATATTTACTCAAAACCTTATGTTAAATTATGTTCTAAAGATTTGTGAAATATTTGGGCTATACGCCGTGTTTCGGGCCTCGTGCCGAGCTGTCTAGAAACCTTGGGGCTTTTTACTGTTGTTTTCCTCACTATTTGTTGATGATTTTACTCAGTATCATTGTGCATACTGCTTTTTGAAACTCAGCATGATTTACACCACTTTGATATTTAAACTAATGTTTTGGGTCGAGTACCATGTTTTACTGATTCGCCCGAGGGGCTTTTCCAGTGGTTCTGCTGAGTGTGGCCGAGGACCAAGAGTGATGGTGAGGTGGTGGGTGATATTAGCTCTTGGGCTGATGGAGCCCCTACGCAGTCTGTACAAACCCCCAGTGAGCGCACCGAGTGACTAGTGATTGGGAGGCATGAGTGATTGTGAGGTAGTGAGTGACTGTGATGCATGCCGGAGGGGCTGATTTGATAAGTGTTTTTGCCCGAGGGCTACTTATGATTTTACTACTTTCATTTGCATAACTAAATCTTTAGGTTTGAAGTTGTTAAACATATGCATTCATTAAAGGATTTTTCTGACGTTAATTTTAAGGCATGATGATTTCACATATCTATGTTATATTGTTGGAAAGAAAGGCGACGCCTCTTGTGATTTGATGACATTGATTTTATATGTAGCTTGCATCTCAGACCTGATTTATTTTCATTACTATTGAGTTGGCGTACTCACATTACTCTCTACACCTTGTGTGCAGATTCAAGTGTTAGGGCAGGGTGAGCTGCCTATCTGCTCCAAAGATTCTCGGAGGTTTGCGAGGTAGCTGCGTGCGTCCGCAGTTCTGCTCCCGCTCTTTTTTAATATTGTAGAATTTATTTTTGTTGAGTTGGATATTTATGTAGATGCTCATGACTAGTGACTCCGGGTTCTTGGGGGATTGTATTTAATGTTCAGTATATATTTAACTGTTTAATAATGTTTTAAATGATCTTTTATGGGTAATCCATAAAGTAAGGATGTAAAAAGGAATCTTATTATGGTTCGAGTTGGGTTTTTGCTGGCCTCGTTCCATGATAGGCGCCATCACGACTGGCCTGGATTTGGGGTCGTAACAATTTGGTATCGAAGAGCGAGGTTACATAGGACTCACCGGTCATGAGCAGGTTTAGTAGAGTCTTGCGAATCGGTACAGAGACATCTGTACTTATCTTCGAGAGGCTGCGGAACCCTTAGGAAAATCTCACAATTTTAAAAATTCTTGTCGTGCGAATCCATTGTATTCGGCTAGGAGCGTAACTCTTGAATTCCTTCCATGTATTTGAGCGCGCCCGAGAGCGTCTGGTATCAGTTGTGCATCGACGGCTTGTGGCTCCATGGATGAGAATAGGTGACTAAATGCCTATGTGGTGGGTGTGGATTGATGGTTAGATGTGTTCAGACTGTGAAATGTGTCGAAAGGGTTGGCTGTAAATATGGTAAGATTTATTGAGTGTTTGATTTCTGTCTCGATTGGTATATGGACTTGAGTTGTGAGTATGTTGGAAGACCTCTCATGTTGTGTAGTTGTGGAGTGGAGCGGATTTCTCTGTTGGGTTATGAGTTCCTGGTGATGTCTTTGAGTTGATCATTTGCCCCAGTAACGTTCATGTATTTGATTGACGGTGTATTCAAGCTGTATTAGCGCTCATTGTTATTGTATTAATTGAAGGTGTCTTGGCATATTTGCGTAGTTGGGAGTAGCATACTCACTATCTGAGGTTGGTATTATAATGATTCAGGGAGAAAAGGCTCTATGCCAATTCTCCGAGAGTGAATTTTGGCTCGGTTCAGTAGCATTCCTGGGACACGTGGTGTCCTGTGAGGGCATCCATGTGGTCAGTCATGTGTGGGTAGAGCTTCCAGAAGCTCGAGATTTCTGTGACCATCGCTCCAGTGTTAGTTCTGCCATCAACTTCAAGTTTTTAACGCATATTATGGTGCCTCGAGGGTAGGCGCTGGTTGTGTTCAGATGCAGGAAGGTGTAGTGATTGCATGTTAGTTCTGGTCTTCAGAAGTGTATGAAGAGATATCAATTTAAGCTAAGCGAGCAGGGGTATCTCCTGCGGGTTGTCCCAGGGCGTGTGGTCCCTATGTAGTTCTGTAATAAGTTCTCTTCTACCAGTAAAAGATATATGTTGTGATTGGAGTTTAGATCGCTTGTGGAAGTTGGCGTGACTATTGCCATGATGGATGCGAGATTGGAAATTGAATTGATTATTAGAGGGTTTGGGTCATGTAAGCTTATGGAGGATTTAGTTGAATCCCACCACAGCATGGTGGAAGTCATAATGTGTTGGCATAGCCTTGATTATCTTTATCCTTGGCTTTGAACCAAGTGGGGGTGTTCGTTATTGATAAGTTCATTACACGATTATGTGTGGTATTGGTTTCAGTTCGAGCCATAGTGGTAAATCAGTTATGACCTGCAAGTATGGGGTCTGGGAATGTCATGAGTAAGGGAAATTTCTTCAATATAGGTTGAAGTGTACTTTGTTGGGAAATTTAGGTTCTATTGAATGATTGAGTGGAAATTGTAAAAAGGTGTAGTGTGTGCAGTGTATGGATTTTCTTGTGATTTCAAGTGAGTCGATTACTTTCCTAGTATGTTAGTGTGCAATGGGTTAGGCCGATTCTGTCTAATAGGTCAGTGTGATTGAGATTTATGTTAGAGGATGTCAAGACTTGTGGTACTTCTACATCATCACGGACTCTACATATCGGTACCGGGAAGGTGAAGGTAATGGCTTTAGATTCGCAGGGAGTCCCTTCAGGGTAAGTAATTTGAATGTGGTACTTTTGGGGATATTTAGGAGAGAGTATTCGGCGGCATTTGAGCCTTACACGGTATGGTTTTATGCTTGGGTCGCGTGTGGTGAGTCTGGGTTGCTAATTTGTGGTTTTACGGCAGGAAGAAGTATCAATTTAAAGGTAAGTCAGAAGAAACTTGGTAAATAGGGCAACTTGGTAGTAAGTCGGATCGGCATGGTAAGGGATACAATTAGTTCTTTGGGGTGTTCATAAGATGACGAGTTTTTCGGGTGCTTCTTGGCAATGCTCTTGGATTTTTGGTGGTTTGCGTAGTGTGGTTGGGATAGAAGAGTTCATTCTTGATGGATTGGTGTTATGCAAATGGGATTTCGGATAATTCCTGGTGGTTTCTACCGCGGTTAAGGGTGCATATTTTCTTATGGCGTGTAGTGGAATTTTTTTCTAAAGGGGATCCAATGGAAGTTTTTGTCTAGTTGGGTACGTAGTTGCTTGTGGTTAAGAAGGGACCATGGAGTTCCCGTATTTTTCCTAGGTTGGCATGGCGTGTGTGGTATGTTGGGTGGAGTTGAGATTTGCATATGTGAGGTCACGGTTTGGTTCCAGAAGGAAGGTCATAAATTCTTCGGCAGCATCGGCAATTTCAAATGACTAGGTAGATGATATCACCAATTGGTGTGACTTGATGAGGATATATATTTCGGAAGGAGAATGTATTTGAGTTAAGGGTACTTCATTGGTATCGCGGCACCCTATTATTGGATCGACTGTTGATATTCAAGGTTGCTTGGTGAACAGAAGAATTATAGTGGTATTCCCCGTGGAATGAATGAGTATTTGGGATGTGTTTTGTATTCGAGCGGTGGAGTTGTGATCAGATATCGTAATCCATACGTTTCATGGACTTCGAGACTGAGAGTTCTCATAAACAGCATATTGTGTGGTAATGGACTGTGAAGATGCAAGCTGAGCTAGTCGGATGTTAGTATGTACTATGATTATGTCATTATGAACTTTTCAGTAAGTTGTCTATCTATTGTGGGTGATCAAATTTAATTTAGGGTCACTGGTAGGATAATATGGGTGCGTGTTCTGCACCGGTTCGAAATTGTTGGCTCCAAGTTTTTTATTATTGAGAAATGCACTATTCGATTGTGATTGAGTTTATTCATGTTCTAGAGTGATCTATGAGTTACCCTTCAGTGTCGCGAGAAGTGGTGATTATTGGTTATATGCACGTATGGTGCGGTTCTAATTGGTCTTTATATGTAGAATTGAGTGAGGTAAGTAATTGGGTGTTACGAGATTGAGGCGTGTTGGTTATATACCTTATGTTTCGGGTGGCATGGTATCCTCCGATTTTCCCCTGTGGTTATGGCAATGCACTTTGAGTACGTGATGTCGAATTTTGAGTGGTTATTGATTTTTGGGCAAGATGTCTTGAAATATTCCAAGTGGACCAGTGGTTGGGTGAGATCACGCAATATAGCGGAGTTATCTATGGATATGACCTTTGGTATCAGATTCATGTGTTTTTGATTTTCACGGTGTGTGCCAGGCTGTTAGTATGATATGGTGATGGTTATTGTTAATGGCAATATGGTCCTCTTGTGTGGATCTTCTATATAATTTGGTTGAATTGGCAAGTTGATGTTAAGTGCGCAAATTGCACAAGTTTTTGGCTTCGAATTTTATCGATGTGTCGAATGGTTAGTGTCATGTTATTAGGGTGGTTGTGATGGATGAGAGGAGGTCATTGGACCTAGAATGAATATTCTCGGAATTTTCTACAGCATAGTTGGAAGGATAATATCGGGAGTTGGCTTAGAAATATGCTATAATTCCTATTGGGGACTGGGGAGTTTCATGTTTGGCTGATCGGACGAATGGTTGTTAGTTCTACGTGCTTCTTTCATCATCGGCAGTATATGCAAGTGTTAGAGCGAGGCATTTCATGATAAGAGGTGGTGTACCGGTATTGGGTTGTTCTGAGCAGTTATTGTGGTTATAGAGTTATTGCTATGAGTGTTTGAGTCACGCGGTGTATTATGTGATTTCATTTGGGGTACATATGTAGCTTGATTCAGCATGTTCCAACTTGTTCAGTTTACAGTAATGGAAATTTTGATCTTGTATATTATTTCAGAAGTGGGAATTCGGTTCTTAGGTTTATAGGCCACGATTTGGATTTCAAAATGTCAACGGTATTATGCTATTTGACCTATATGGGATAGGGTGACGTGTGAGCACCCCTTGGTATGTGCATGGTAAGCTACGTAATAGTTTGATAATGTTGGGGAACAACTCTTGGCACGTTCGAGGAAGAAGGTATGTTCAAGTGGGGGAGGATGTAACGACCCGGCCGGTCGTTCCGATAATTTAGCCCCGTTTCCCCCGTTTCAGCTTCATTTATGTGTGTTGGCTCGGTTGGTTCGGGTTCAGAGTGGTAATGGTGAGCATTGAGGCAATTAGTCTCTCAAGGTAGTTGATAAAGTCAATTGAGAGTTGACTTATTGGTGAACGGCCTCGGAATGTGGATTTTATGGCTCTGTTAGCTTCGTTAGGTGATTTGGGACTTAGCAGTGTATTTAGAATATTTTCGTGATGTCCAGTGTAGAATTAGACTTGATTGGCGAGAGTTAGTTTTTGGAAATTTCCGGTCAGCAGTGGAAAATAGGCTAATGGGGTCGAAATGAAATTCCAGAAGTTGGAGTAGGTTTGTACTGTCATTTTGGATATGTGTGCCAAATTTCAGGTCAATCGGAGGTGTTTTGGTTGGTTTCGGCGTAGTTGGCAAAATTTGGAAGTTTCAAGGTTAATGGGCTTGAATTTGATGTAATCTTTGTGTTTTATTGTTGTTTTTGGTGTTCCGAAGTCTTGACTAAGTTGGAATAATGCTATGGGGTGTGTTGGTATGTTTGGTTGGGGGCCCGAGGGACTCGGGATTGATTTTGGATGGTTCGCGGGGAAACATGGAAATTTGCAGCAATAACTGCTGGTGTTGAAGTTCTGGTGTTGACCGCACCTGTGGTCTGGAAGCCGCAGGTGCGATGATCGATGTCGCAGGTGCGAAAAAGGCTAGGCAGGGGAATTTCTGCAGGTGCGAAGTTTTTGCCGCACCTGCGAAGCCGCATGTGCAGAAGATTGTCCGTAGGTGGGGAATTTGGTCCGGTAAGTGGGATTCCGCAGGAGTGCACTTGGGACCGTAGGTGCGATTAAATGTACGCATGTGCAGAAATGACTAGAATGAACAGTATATAAGAGGGCCTCCGTGAAATTCATTTAATTTCACCAGTTTTGCATGCGGGAGGAGCTCTTTTGATGGCATATTGGAGAGGGGATTCGTGATTCTTCAGTGAAGGTAAGTTCTGGGGTTATTATAATCGTTTCTATGCTATTTTAATTCGGATTAGGCTTGTATTTGAAAGATTAAAGTAAGAAAAGTTTGGAAAATGGGAGGAAATAGGTTGGAATTTCTTTTGGCAATCTTAGTGGGCAATTGTGGTCCGATTTTGATGTTCTTGGTATGTACGGTCTCGTGGGAGGATAAGAGTTCTTATGATGTAAACTTTATCGGATTCCGAGACATGGGCCCGGGGCTCGGGTTTGGTCGAATTTCGAGATTCTTGTATAATTTGATAGTTTTTGATTGGGTTGTTCCTTGAGTATATATTGATGATGTTGAACTGGTTTTGGCTAGATTTTGAGCAATCGGGAGCCAATTTGAGGGGCATGAACATAGCGGACTAGTGTTGTGGCCCGGTAGAGGTAAGTAATGGTTATAAATCTTGTCCTGAGGTTATGGAACCCCGGACTACATATTTTCTTACTGATTTTAGAAAGGGCGCACATGTCGGATGACGGGTATGTGGCACATACTGATTTTTGGATTGGACGACGTCCTCTCCGCGGCAACTAATGAGTTGCATATTTACTCAAAACCTTATGTTAAATTATGTTCTAAAGAATTGTGAAATATTTGGGCTATACGCCGTGTTTGGGGTCTCGTGCCGATCTGTCTAGACCCCATGGGGGATTTTTACTGCTGTTTTCCTCACTATTTGTTGATGATTTTACTCAGCATCATTGTTCATACTGCTTTTCGAAACACAGCATGATTTACACCACTTTGAGATTTAAGCTGATGTTTTGGGTCGAGTACCCTGTTTTACTGATTCGCCCGAGGGGCCTTTTGAGTGGTTCTGCTGAGTTTGGCCGAGGGCCAAGAGTGATGGTGAAGTGATGAGTGTGGCCGAGGGCTATGCGTGATGGTGAGGTGTTGAGTGATATTAGCGTTTGGGCTGAAGGAGCCCCTCCAAAGTCTGTACACACCCTCAGTGAGCGCACCGAGTGCTGAGTGACGAGTCAAGAGTGATGGGAGGCCGAGTGACGAGTGATTGGGAGGCATGAGTGATTGTGAGGTGCTGAGTGACTGTGAGGCATGCCCGAGGGGCTGATTTGATACGTGTTTTTTCACGAGGGGCTACTTATGTCACGCCCCGAAATCCCAGCATCGGGCCGTGATGGCGTCTAACGTTGAACCCGCTAGACAAGCAAACGTACATTGATAAACTAGCATAATAATCTCAATTTCACAGAATAAGCTAAAACAATTTGCAATTAATCAGCAAAATAAATACCGTCTCAAGCTAAATAAGGATAACATAATACCACAACGCGTAATCTTTCCCAAAACCTGGAGTCACAAACTCACGAACTGTCTATAAGAGTGCTAAATACAAAAAATGAAAGGAAATACATGTCTGCATCTGAAACTGGAGGAAAAATAAGACAGAATCGAAGACGAATGGATGGAAGAGACGCCAAGGCCCACGAACTCCAGTGGGTATACCTTGAAGACTCTATGATGGCTGGAAGACACTCCCATTAATGATGTCCTCCGGGTTCGGCTGCGTAATCTGCACAACATAAAAAAGTGCAGGTGAAGCATCAGTACAACCGACCCATGTACTGAGTAAGTGTCGAGCTTAACCTCGGCGAAGTAGTGACGAGACTAAGACACGAAAACAAAGTGTACCTGTGCAGTTCAGTAATATAGCAGAAACTAAACAAGAATACAATTACGGGGAAAACATACTAGGGGGGGGGGGGAAAGAGATGGCAAATACTGAAATGACAGAAACAAAACAACAGTTTGAAATATCTGAAAATAATCAGGGGAAATGACAACACAGATTAGACAGTGAAAGATGTGGCACGGCATGTCCCATCGTGCATAATACCAATGTAAAACACGGCACGGAATGTCCCCTCGTGCATAATCAATATAAACACGGCACGAAATTTCCCCTCGTGCATAATAAATAATATGAAACATGGCAGGGAATGTCCCCTCTTGCATAATAAATAATATGAAACATGGCACGAAATATCCCCTCGTGCATAATCAATATAAACAAGGCACGGAATGTCCCCTCGTGCATAATAAATATAAACGTGGAACGGAATGTCCCCTCGTGCATAATATATATAAACGTGGCACGGAATGTCCCCTCATGCATAATAAATATAAACGTGGCACGAAATGTCCCCTCGTGCATAATAAATATAAACGTGGCGCGGAATGTCCGCTCGTGCATAATAACAATATAAACATGTCACGGAATGTCCCCTTGTGCATAATAAATATAAAACATGGCACGACATCACCCTTCGTGCCTTAACACTCTTCCTTACCCAAACAGCAATCACAAACAAGGGCAAGGAAATAAACAGAGTATAATTAGAAATCCTGGGAAGGGAACATCAATTAAACAATCAAATCCCGGCAAGGGAACAACAATTAAACAATCAAATCCCCGCAAGGGAACATCAATTTAAACGATCAAATCCTGGAAAGGGCACTATACAATGATGACCCAGCAAGGATGTATTTCAACAACTCTTTCTCTATCTTTCACTTTCACTTCCATGATTTACTTTATTACTTGAGCCAATGCTCCAAGGGATGTAATTAGCTCATGTATCTTCATTATGCGTTTTCACAATTTGAGCCAATGCTCCAAAGATATAATTACCTCATATATCTTCATTATTCATTTCACAACTTGAGCCAATGCTCCAAAGATGTTTAAATATTTCAATTTCCTTCACATGCTCATTTACATCATATAGGGATAATCAATTAAGCATAGGAATTACAACAAAACTGAAATATTCACAATATAGGGACTCATGGTCATGCTAGACACCAATGTATAGATACTCGTCACCATGCCTATACATCATATTTGACAATTAAAAAATAGCAAATAATACTCAACTCCTATTCCCTCAAGCTAAGGTTTGGCCAAACACTTACCTCGGGTCCAAAGTATAGCAATCAACCCTCTAACACCGCCTTTCTGATAGAATTCAACTCTGGAATGATATTATCTAGACATAATCAGCTCAAGTATATCAATAAGGATTCAATGATTCAATTACATTGCCTAATTATCAATTTTCTAGCATTCCTCAAAAATTATCAAAATTCGACCCCGGACCCGCTTGGTCAAACACAAGGCTCGGACCAAAACCATGTCACCCATCCACCCACGAGCCCGAATATATAACTTGTTTTCAAATTCGACCCAAAACGAGGTCTTAATCAAGAAAATTCAAAGGGCCCTAACTCTACCCAAATTCCAGATTTTATACTCTAATTTTCATGTTTTAGGCTTAGGAATTCATTAATTATAGATGAAAAACGTAGGAAATGAGTTAAAATTTACTAACCCAAGAAGTTTTGGTGAGGGATGGCTTCAATGGATTCCTAAGGGCTTTGGAGAAGAAGAAGTTCGTTACTTTCTAAGTGAATCCCGTAGCTACTAGTTCTGGAACTATTTATATACCACTGGGCAAAATTGTGCATCACGATCGAAGGGATGGGTTTGCGATCGCGGAGAGTCTGGTTCCTTCACTCTGCGATCGCGGCTAAAAGAATGCGATAATGATGAATACCTAGCCAGCCCCCGCCCAGACCCCCTATGCCTCCATGCGATCGCGAACTGTGCTATGCTATCGTATAGAGGAACCGACCTCCTCCTACACCTAACTCTATGCGATCGCAGGGGAACCTACACGATCGCATAGAACAAATCGTAAAACACCAGCAACAACTCAAAAAAAACCAGATTTTCCATGTTTTTACTCCCTGCTAACTTCCCGAAACTCAGTCGAGCCCTCGGGTCTCAAAACCAAAAACACACACGACTCTCAAATCATCCTACAGACTTATTCAAGCATTCAAATCGCCAATATACATCATATACATTGAAATAAACCTCAAAATCCACGAATTCTATCAAATTTCATAAAACATCAAATTTCCCATTTCAAGTCCCAAACATGTCAAACGAAATCCGTTTTCAACCAAAAATTACAGAAAGCGCTTAAACCATATATAAGACCTGTACCGGGCGCCGGAACCAAAATACAGGCCCGATACCATCATTTTCTAATCAGATTTCATTTTTAATTTCCATAAATATTTTAAGAAAACAATTTTACTCAAAAATTCATTTCTCGGTCTTGGGACCTCGGAATTCGATTACGGGCATACGCCCAAGTCCCATATTTACCTACGGACCCTCTAGGCCTGTCAAATCACGGGTCCGGGTCCGTTTACCCAAAATGTTGACCGTAGTCCAATTTATTCATTTTAATATCAAATCTTTGCATTTGTTTCATAGAATTTCATATTTAAGTTGTCCGGCTACTCGCTCGTACTGCGCACGCAAATCGAGGCAACTACAAATAAGGTTTTCAGGGCCTCGGAAGTACGGAATAGGTAATAACATAGGTGATGACCCTTTGGGTCGTCACATTCTCCACCTCTAAAACAACCGTTCATCCTCGAACGGACAGAAGAAGGAAGTACCTGAGTCGGGAAATAAATGAGGGTAACGGCTCCGCATATCGGACTCGGACTATCAGGTCGATGCCTCAGGAGGCTGACCTCTCCAATGAACACGAACAGAGGGGAAACTCTTGGATCTCAACAGACGAATCTGCCGGTCTAAATTAGCTACCGGCTCCTCCTCACAAGCTAAGTCCTTGTCCAACTAGACAGAACTGAAATCTAACACGTGGGCTGGATCGCCGTGATACCTCCGAAGCATGGACACATGAAAAAACAGATGTACTGCTGATAAGCTAGGTGGCAATGCAATTCTACAGGCCACCTCTCCCACTCGATCAAGAATCTCAAACGAACCAATGAACCTAGGGCTAAGCTTGCCCTTCTTCCCAAATCTCATCACGCTCCAATAATGAAGAATGAGAGACCGTACAAGCCAACACTCGACTAGGCTCAGAACTATCCAACTTCACAAATCGATTGGCCAAAGCCTGAACATCCAAAGCAAGCGACCTCTGACTGACCGGAATAAAAGCAAGACTGCCCATGCTAGCTGACTTCCTACTGAAAGCATCGGCCACCAAATTGGCCTTCCCCGGGTGGTATAAGATGGTAATATCATAATCCTTCAACAACTCCAACCACCTCCTCTTCCTCAAATTCAACTCCTTTTGCTTGAAGAAGTACTGAAGACTCTTATGATCCGTGAACACCTCACACGCCACGCCATGCAGATAGTGCCTCCAAATCTTCAGTGTGTGGACAATGGCGGCCAACTCCAAATCATGCATTGGATAGTTCTTCTCATGAATATTCAACTGCCTCGAAGCATAAGCAATGACCTTGCTATCCTGCATCAATACTGCACCAAGCCCAATACGGGAAGCATCGCAATAGACTGTATAAGGCCTTGAACCTGTGGGCAAAACACATAGTGGTGCCGTAGTCAGAGTTGTCTTGAGCCTCTGAAAGCTCGCCTCACACTCGTTCGACCATCTGAACTAGGCACCCTTCTGGGTCAACCTGGTCATCGGGGCTGCAATAGATGAGAACCCCTCCACGAACCGACGATAGTATCCTGCCAATCCCAAGAAGCTCAAAAACTCCAAACGGGGCAAATCTGGCAAGGCTAAGGTCACCGTCTTGGCATGAGAATCCAAGGTAGCATGATTTGGGGATAACCAGTCCATCCCCAATATAACATCAAAGTCGACCATACGTAAAAGCAACAAATCAACACGGGTCTCAAGACCCCCAACCACCACAACACAATAACGATGGACTCGATCGACCACGATAGAATCACCCACTAGTGTAGATACATAAACATGAATACTTAGTGGATCACCAGGCATGACCAGGTATGGTGAAAAATAAGAGGACACGTACGAATATGTAGACCCTGGATCAAATAGCACTGACGCATCTCTATCACAAACCCAACTAGTACCTGTAATGACTGCATCTGAAGACTCAGCCTCTGGCCTAGCTGGAAGAGCATAACATCAGGGCTGGGCCCCACCACCCTGAACCACATCTCTGCGACGGCCAGCTGCTGGCTGGCCTCCACCTCTAGCGGCCTGAGCTCCACCTCTATGACCTCTACCTCTACCTCTAGCATCTCTACCCCCACCTCAAGCTGGCTGGACAGGTTATGGAAAACCTGGTGGTTGTACTATGGCACGAGAACCCTGATGCTGAGACCCACCAAAACCTCGAGGGAAAAACCTAGAAATGTGCCCCAAACCACCGCAAGTATAACAAGGTCTCTTCTGATGTGACTGCTGACTCTGGAACTGACCCTGTCGACCCTGATAACCACCCTGTAAATTCTGAAGTGGCGGTGCACCGATAGGTGCTGGTGGCGCACTGTAAGGCTGTTGATCGGAATAGTGTGTCTTATAACCACGATCACCTAAAGTACCATGGGAAACCTGGAGAGCTGACTGAAAAGATGTAGGAGGATGACCTCTGCCTGAAGAATCTCTGCCTCTAGATGAGGCTCCACTGTAATGACCGAAATGACGGGGCCTCTTGTCAGCTCCCTGACCACCACCCTGCAACAAAATCATCTCAATCCTCCTGGCCACATTGGCCGCATCCTTGAACGATATATATGTACCTAACTCTCTGGCCATCTGAATTATGATAGGCCGGGCCAATCCCTCGATAAACCTTTGAACCCTTTCCCGATCAGTGGGAAGTATTATAAGAGCATGTCAAGCTAGAGTGATGAACCTGGTCTCGTACTGAGTGACGGACATGAATCCCTGCTGGATACGCTCAAACTTCCTCTGAAGGTCCTCTCTCTGAGTAATGGGAAGGAACTTCCCCAGAAATACCTCTAAGAACTGAGTCCAAGTCAAAGGTGTAGATCCAGCTGGCCTGGCTAAGCAATAGTCTCTCCACCAACTCTTGGCTGCGCCAGATAACCAAAAAGTAGCGAAGTCAACCCCGTTCGACTCCACTATGCCCATATTCCGAAAAACCACATGGTAGCTATCCAAATAATCTTGGGGGTCCTCTGATGGTGAAATACTATAAGTAGCAGTAAATAACTTATTGAACCTGTCCAGTCTCCACAAAGCATCTGCTGATATGGCTGCTCCCTCTGCTACCGATGTTGCAATATCCGGCTGAGCCACTCCGGTTGGCTGAGGTGCCGGAGTCTGAAACCGTGGAGCTAGTTGCTCTGGTACGCTGGCCGCAAGAGTTTGGGAACCTCCCCATACTGAGAGGCGGCTGGTGTTATAGGAAGAACAACCGTCTGTGCTATACTCTCCATGAGTCCGACTAGACGGACAAGGGCGTCCTGAAGCACTGGGTAGCTATGAATCCCTCTGGGACCTGAGCTGGTCCAACTGGGACTGCTGGAACTGGGACCTCCTTGTCAGACTCGACCTGAGGATCCTCCACTGGGGCTGCTGCTCTAGGTTGAGCCCGGCCCCGGCCTCGACCTCTAGCACGGCCTCGTCCTCGACCTCGACCCCGAGTAGGAGCTGTAGCAGGAGTGTCAGGCTGCCTGGCGAAACCAAGGGAAGCACGCGTCATTGCCATCTGCGAGAGAATAGAATAGAAACTCAATCATTACTCATAATTTATAGCGCACGACAGAGAAGAAAAGAATTATGGAGTCATCCTAACTTCGCAGCCTCGGGGGGACAAAATACAAACGTCTCCGTACCGATCCTTCAGACTCTACCAAGTTGTCCGTGAGTTGTGAGACCTAAGTAACCTAGTGATTTGATACCAACTTGTCACGCCCCAAAATCCCACCATCGGGCTGTGATAGCGTCTAATGTTGAACCCCCAAGACAAGCCAACGTACATAGATAAACTAGCATAATAATCTAAATTTCCCAGAATAAGCTAAAACAATTTGCAATTAATCAGCGGAATAAATACGGTCTCAAGGTAAAAAAGGATAACATAATACCACAACGCGTAAAATTTCCCAAAACATGGAGTCACAAACTCACGAACTGTCTATAAGAGTGCTAAATACAAAAAATGAAAGGAAATACATGTCTCCCTCTGAAACTGGAGGAAAAATAAGACAGAATCGAAGACGAAGGGATGGAAGAGATACCAAGGCCCACGAACGCCAGCGGGTATACCTTGAAGCCTCTATGATGGCTGGAAGACACTCCCCTCATGCATAATAAATAATATGAAACATGGCACGGAATATCCCCTCGTGCATAATCAATATAAACAAGGCACGGAATGTCCCCTCGTGCATATTAAATATAAACGTGGCACGGAATGTCCCCTCGTGCATAATAAATATAAATGTGGCACAGAATGTCCCCTCATGCATAATAACAATATAAACATGGCACGGAATGTCCCCTCGTGCATAATAAATACAAATGTGGCACAGAATGTCCCCTCATGCATAATAACAATATAAACATGGCACGGAATGTCCCCTCGTGCATAATAAATATAAAACATGGCAAGTCATCACCCTTCGTGCTTTAACACTCTTCCTTACCCAAACAGCAATCACAAACAAGGGCAAGGAAATAAACAGAGTAAAAATAGAAATCCCGACAAGGGAACATCAATTAAACAATCAAATCCTGGAAAGTGAACATCAATTAATAAATCAAATCCCGGCAAGGGAACATCAATTAAACAATCAAATCCCGTCAAGGGAACATCAATTTGAACAATCAAATCCCGGCAAGGGAACTATACAATGATGACCCGGCAAGGGTATATTTCAACAACTCTTTCTCTTTCTTTCACTTTCACCTCCATGATTTACTTTATTACTTGAGCCAATGCTCCAAAGGATGTAATTACCTCATATATCTTCATTATGCGTTTTTCAATATTTGAGCCAATGCTCCAAAGATGTAATTACCTCGTATATCTTAATTATTCGTTTCACAACTTGAGCCAATGCTCCAAAGATGTTTAAAGATTTCAATTCCCTTCACATGCTCATTTACATCATATAGGGATCATTAATTAAGCATAGGAATTACAACAAAACCGGAATATTCACAATATAGGGACTGACGGTCATGCTAGACACCAATGTATAGATACTCGTCACCATGCCTAAACATCGTATTTGACAATTAACAAATAGAAAATAATAATCAATTCCTATTCCCTCAAGCTAAGGTTAGGCCAAACACTTACCTCGGGTCCAAAGTATAGCAATCAACCCTTTAACACCGCCTTTCCTTTAGAATTCAAGTCCGGAATGATATTATCTAGACATAATCAGCTCAAGTATATCAATAAGGATTCAATGATTCAATTACATGGCCTAATTATCCATTTCCTAGCTTTCCTCCAAAATTATCAAAATTCAACCCCGGGCCTACTTGGTCCAAACACAAGGCTCGAACAAAAACCATGTCACCCATCCACCCACGAACCCGAATATATAACTTGTTTTCATATTCGACCCCAAAACGAGGTCTTAATCAAGAAAATTCAAAGGGCCCTAACTCTACCCAAATTCCAGATTTTCTACTCTAATTTGCATGTTTTAGGCTTAGGAATTCATTAATTATAGATGAAAAATGAGGGAAATGAGTTAAAATTTACAAACCAAGAAGTTTTGGTGAGGGATGGCTTCAATGGATTCCTAAGGGCTTTGGAGAAGAAGACGTTCGTTACTTTCTAAGTGAATCCCGTAGCTACTAGTTCTGGAACTATTTATATACCACTTGGCAAAATTGTGCATCACGATCAAAGGGATGGGTTTGCGATCACGGAGAGTCTGGTTCCTTCACTCTGCGATCGCGGCTAAAAGAATGCGATCGCGATGAATACCTAGCCAGCCCCCGCCCAGACCCCCTATGCCTCTATGCGATCGCGAACTGTGCTATGCGATCGTATAGAGGAACCGACCTCATCCTACACCTAACTCTATGCGATCGCAGGGGAACCTACGCGATCGCATATAAAAAATCGTAAAACACCAGCAACAACTCAAAAAAACCAGATTTTCCATGTTTTTACACCCCGCTAACTCGCCGAAACTCACCCGAGCCCTCGGGTCTCAAAACCAAAAACACACATGACTCCCAAATCATCCTACGGACTTATTCAAGCATTCAAATCGCCAATATAACATCATATACATTGAATTAAACCTTAAAATCCATGAATTCTATCAAATTTCATAAAACATCAAATTTCCCATTTCAAGTCCGAAACACATCAAACGAAATTCGTTTTCAACCAAACATAACAGAAAGTGCTTAAACCATATATAAGACCTGTACTGAGCACCGGAACCAAAATACGGGCCCGACACCATCACTTTCTAATCAGATTTCATTTTCAATTTCCATAAATATTTTCAGAAAACAATTTTACTCAAAAATTAATTTCTCGGTCTTGGGACCTCAGAATTCGATTCCGGGCTTACGCGCAAGTCCCATATTTTCCTACGGACCCTCCGGGACTGTCAAGTCATGGGTTCTGGTCCGTTTACCCAAAATATTGGCCGTAGTCCAATTTATTCATTTTAATATCAAATCTTAGCATTTTTTCACAGAATTTAATATTTAAGCTGTCGGGCTACACGCCTAGACTACGCACATAAGTCGAGACAACTACAAATAAGGTTTTCAATGCCTCGGAAGTACGGAATAGGTAATAACATAGGTGATCAACATTTGGGTCGTCACAATTTATGATTTTACTACTTTCATTTGCATAACTAAATCTTTCGATTTGAAGTTGTTAAACATATGCATTCATTAAAAGATTTTTCTGAAGTTGAATTTAAGGCATGATGATTTCACATATCTATGTTATACTGTTTGAAAGAAAGGTGATGCCTCTTGTGATTTGATGACATTGATTTTATGTGTTGCTTGCTGCTCAGACCTGATTTATTTTCATTACTACTAAGTTGGCATACTCACATTACTCCCTCCACCTTGTGTGCAGATTAAGGTGTTAGGGCAGGGTGAGTTGCCCATCTGTTCCAGAGATTCTTGGAGGTTTGCGAGGTAGTTGCATGCGTCCGCAGTCCTGCTCTCTCTCTTGTTTAATATTATAGAATTTATTTTCGTTGAGTTGTATATTTATGTAGATTCTCATGGCCAGTGACTCCAGGTTCTTGGGGGATTGTATTTAATGTTCCGTACAGATTTAACTATTTTATATATGTTTAAAGGAACTTTTATTGGTAATCGGTATAGTAAGGATGTAAAAAGGAAGCTTATTATGATTCGAGTTGGGTTTTGGCTGGCCTAGTTCCATGATAGGCACCATCATGGCTGGCCTGGATTTGGGGTCGTGACAAGAATACAACATAAGAATGGTGTACCAGACCATTCTTCCAAAAAATATTGGAGCTATGGACAAAATGACTCCTAGACCATCTATACATTCAACTTACATAAATATACCAGTACTACCTAATTTGAACTTTTAAATGCTTCAGGTGATGCACACTGAAATCCTGGCCGATCAGTTAGTGCTTTGATACTTTCACTGTCTTCATAGGTTAATGCCTCAATTTTGATTCTCTGAAGAGCTGGAGACTTAGCCAAAAGAAGCTTGAGCAGTTGCATGTGAGGATTTTTCCATCGAATACTCCTAATCACAATGACTCTAAGGTTGTTGAATGTTGTATCTCCAAACATTTCTTCTAAGTCAATGTTATCCAGAGCCAAAGGTACCCCACTACTATCCACCTAAGAATAAATAAAAAAAAACAAATGGAGATGTTTAAGTTAGAACAGAAGCGATGAAATATAATTCAGTAAGAACGCAAAAGAAAGACCTATGATGATTAAGTAATAACCTTGATTTCTAGATATTCCAGATATGGGAACCTTCTCATCAAGATAAAACACAAGCGACGAAATATAATTCATTCTGATATATATCGTCGAGGTAAAGATGTTTCACACAGTCAACATGAAAGGGAAGACTAGTTGGTACCTGACCTGCACCTGCAGCCATTATCTAGAAAAAACATCCCAAATTAAAGGTTAGCTCATAGCACAAATATGAAAATACATTACGGTTAAGTTATGAAGCACGTTTACCTTGACACTACGGTTTTCCAAATGTAGATTTTCCAGCGCACAAAAGATCCAAAGAAACTAGTAATGTGATGACTTGATCCCAGAACATATTCTCCCCTAAGAGCAAGCGACAATTGTGCCAGAAGAGGAATAGTTTTCAATTTAATATAGCTTACTCTACCTCAGAATTCAAGGGACTTCAGTTTGGATGCATTAATTTCAATGACATCACTGAAACTATCTGATATTTCAAGCACCAGTTGCTCGAGCAACGGGCAATTAGAGATTAAGCTTCAAAGCATCGGGGCCACAATAGTGAAATTGTATAGCTTCAAGATTATTAACATTCCAAACCCATTGAAGGCTCGTGGAGGAGATAATAAACAATCTTCAAGAGATATATGCTTCAAATTCACACATGTGAAAAATGAAGAAGGCAATTTGTATGGTGTCTCCCTAATCGGAAATTTTAGAATAAGATTTTCAATGATACTTTCCGAGAGGAACCCTAACAACCTTCTAACATAAGTAAATTCTTCCAAAAATGGAATTGAGAGTGTAAAATATTTAACTTGTCCGCCATGAAAATAAAAAATGTGGCAGATGATATTTTCAAAATACCTTGGTTGGTCTATTTTCCATAAGGTTTGATCAAGAGTTAACTTTGTAATTCTACACCATTTATACTGCAATTTCTTTTATAAAATGCTTGTTCTAACAGCATCTGGTAATGGCATAAGTACTAGAATATGATCAAGTACTTCCTCAGGCAGATTGCTGATGAAATCGAAAGGTAAAGTTTCAATGCAAATTCCTTTGTTAACTAGTGACATAATGCAAGTGATTAGGGATATAGGGATCAGAAAAACTAACGAGAATAGTAATGAGATTAAGTTAAAGAGAACGAAACCTGTTGAAATTCTATGGAAGAAGAAGAAGAAGCGAGAAACCTGTTAAAAATCTCTAAAGATGGAGTGAAAAGTGACTTTTTGGGGATAAATACATAAACTTTTAGGGATCAATCGTATAGAAAAACGAAAACGTATCGAACACAAAAGTCTTAATAGGTGCGTTGGTATTAGTGCTTAGCAATGAGTGAGGGGTCGAGAGCTTGAATCTCTCCTTTAACATGGTCAATTTTAATTTCTTTTTTTCACCCCAATCATTTATTTTTCAATAAAAAATAATTAAACTATTACGTACATTTTTAATCATATTAATATAATGAGTTAGTAATATTATAGCCGTTTATATAGTTTCATACATTAAGGTCACACGTATCGTCCAATGTATAATTACATTGATCGTTACGATTCATAGTAATATAATAGTTGTTTATATAATTTCGTACATTAAGGTCATACGAATTGGCCAATGGCAACTATGTAATTCCGCCGACTAAGGTTGTAGTAGTCATATGACCTATGATAATTACATCATTGCGATTCATAGGAATATAATACCTGTTTATATAGTTTCATACACTACGGTCATACGTATAGTCCAATGGAAACTATGCAATTCCACCGACTAAGGTTGTAGTAGTCATATGACCTATGATAATTACATTGATCATTGCGATTCATAGTAATATAATAGCCGTTTATATAATTTCGTACATTAGGGTCATAGTATCGGCCAATGGAAACTAAGTAATTCCACCGACTAAGGTTGTAGTAGTCATATGACCTATGATAATTACATCGATCATTGCGATTCATAGTAATTTAATAGCCGTTTATATAATTTTGTATATTAAGGTCATACATATCGGCCAATGGCAACTAAGTAATTCCACCAACTAAGGTTGTAGTAGCCATATGACCTATGATAATTATATCGTTGCGATTCATAGTAATATAATAGCCATTTATATAGTTTAATACATTAAGGTCATACGTATCGGCCAATGGCAACTAAGTAATTCCACCGACTAAGGTTGTAGTAGTCATATGACCTATGAGAATTACATCAATCGTTGCGATTCATAGTAATTTAATACCCGTTTATATAATTTCGTACATTGAGGTCATACGTATCGGCCAATGGCAACTAAGTATTTCCACCGACTAAGGTTGTAGTAGTCATAGGACCTATGATAATTACATCGATGGTTGCGATTCATATTAATATAATAGCTGTTTATATAGTTTCATACATTAAGATCATACGTATCGGCCAATGGAAACTAAGTAATTCCACCGACTAAGGTTGTAGTAGTCATATGACCTATGATAATGACATCGACCGTTGCGATTCATAGTAGTTTAATGGTCATTTATATAATTTCGTACATTAAGGTCATACGTATCGGCCAATGGCAACTAATCCCACCGACTAAGGTTGTAGTAGTCATATGACCTATGATAATTACATCGATTGTTGCGATTCATAGTAATATAGTAGCCGTTTATATAGTTTCATACATTAAGGTCATATGTATCGGCCAATGGCAACTGAGTAATTCCACCGACTAAGGTTGTAGTAGTCATATGACCTATGATAATTACATCGATCGATGTGATTCATAGTAATTTAATAGCCATTTATATAATTTCGTACATTAAGGTCATACGTATAGGCCAATAGCAACTAAGTAATTCCACTGATTAAGGTTGTAGTAGTCATATGACCTATGATTATTACATCGATTGTTGCGATTCATAGTAATATAATAGCCGTTTATATAGTTCATACATTAAGTTCATACGTATCGGCCAATGGTAACTAAGTAATTCCACCGACTAAGGTTGTAGTAGTCATATGACCTATGATAATTACATCGTTGCGATTCATAGTCATATAATAGCTGTTTTTATAGTTTCATACATTAAGGTCATATGTATCGGCCAATGGCAACTAAGTAATTCCACCGACTAAAGTTATAGTAGTCATATGACCTATTATAAGTACATTATTGCGATTCCCCGTAATATACTAGTCGTTTATATTGTTTCATATGTTAACGTCATACGTATCGGCCAATGGAAACTAAGTAATTCCACCGACTAAGGTTGTAGTAGTCATATGACCTATGATAATTACCTCGATCGTTGCAATTCATATTAATATAATAGCCTTTTATATAGTTTCATACATTAAGGTCATACGTATCGGCCAATAGGAACTATGCAATTCCACCGACTAAGGTTGTAGCAGTCATATGACCTATGATAATTACATCGTTGCAATTCATAGTAATATAATAGCCGTTTATATAGTTTCATACGTTAAGGTCATACGTATCGGCCAATGGCAACTAAGTAATTCCACCGACTAAGGTTGTAGTAGTCATATGACCTATGGTAATTACATCATTGTGATTCATAGTAATATAATAGCCATTTATATAGTTTCATACATTAAGGTCATACGTATCGACCAATGGCAACTAAGTAATTCCACCGATTAAGGTTGTAGTAGTCATATGACCTATAATAATTACACTGTTGCGATTCATAGTAATATTATAGCCGGTTATATAGTTTCATACGTTAAGGTCATACGTATCGGCCAATGGCAACTAAGTAATTCCACGGACTAAGGTTATAGTAGTCATATGACCTATGATAATTACATCGTTGCGATTCATAGTAATATAATAGTCGTTTATATAGTTTCATACATTAAGGCCATACATATTGGCCAATGGCAACTAAGTAATTCCACCGACTAAGTTTCTAGTAGTCATATGACATATGATAATTACACCAGTCGTTGCGATGCATATTAATATAATAGCCGCTTATATAGTTTCATACATTAAGGTCATATGTATCGGCCAATGGCAACTAAGTAGTTCCACCTACTAAGGTTGTAGTAGTCATATGACCTATGATAATTACATCGTTGCATAGTAATATAGTGGTCGTTTATATAGTTTCATACGTTAAGGTCATACGTATCGGCCAATGGCAACTAAGTAATTTAACCGACTAAGGTTGTAGTAGTCATATGACCTATGATAATTACATTGTTGCGATTCATAGTAATATTGTGACGACGCGACTGGTCGTTTTGAGAGTTTAAGCTCTGTCCAGTGGTATAAGGTCATAATCAACTTCACATTATGTATATCGACCTGTGTGCGTGGTTTGTTCAGTTACAGGATAATCAGGAGTCGAATTAGGGAGAATTTTCAAATTTTGAAGCTTAAGTGAAGAGAGTTGACCGGAGGGTTGACTTTTGGGTAAACAACCTCGGAATATGTTTTGGTTAACGCCAACAACTTCGTATGATGATTTTTGACTTAGGCGTGCGTCCAGAATCGGATTTAGAGTTCGTAGAGTAATCTGAGGTCACTTGGCAGAAGATAGAATATCGGCAATTCCGGCCGATAGGTGGAATTATAATATCGGGATCGGAATGGATTTCCGGAAGTTGATGTAGTACCGTTTTGTCATTTGGGACTTGTGTGCAAATTTTCACGTCGTTCCGAGTTGATTTGATAGGTTTCAGCACGGATTTGGATATTTGAAGTTTTGAAAGTTATAGGTTTGATTTTTTGTTTGGTCCGGTGATTCGGGCATTGTTTTGGGTGTTCCGACGGTCCGACTGAGTTCGTGTGATGATATGTGACCTATTGGTGTAATTGGTGCAGGTGCGAGCTTCACAGGTGCGAGCTTCGTAGGTGCGGAAATAGTGTGCAGGTGCGAGCTGGGGTTGACTGGGCAGCCTTCGCAAGTGCGGATCTTTGGGGAGCAAGTACGGTCCCCACGGGAGAGATCTTTGGGCGCAGGTGCGGACTGGAGCGCGGGTGCGGTTAAAGTTTCGCACCTGCGAGTCGCAGGTGCAGAAGTCCTAGCAGATTCATATAAACGAGGGTTAGCCATTTTTTTCATATTCCAAACTTTGGACTTCGGTTTGGAAAGCGATTTTTGGGGATTTTCTAGATAATCGAATGGGTAAGTATTCTTCCACCATAATTAATTATAGTTCATGAATTAGTTCTTGTTTTCATCATTTAACTTGTGCTTTGGGTTGAAGAAACTTGGATTTTTGAAAGAAAATTTCTAAATTGAAAATTCTTGATTTGAATGACCAATTTTCATCGGATTTGGATAAATTTAGTATGAGTGAACTCGTATCAGAATGGGTAATCCGAATTGGGAAAATTTTTTGAGTTCCGAGATGCGGGTCTGGGGGTCAACTTTTTGGGTCGATTTTTACAACTTAGTAAAGATTGAAACTTTATCGTCGCACATTGCACTTGTCTTCTATTTGCTGTGGTGCTCGTTGTTGTTATTGCAATGTGTTCGCTGTGTTCTAGTTGTTTTCTCTCCGTGTACTGCATTGCGTATTTACATTGGGACGACGGGCAGAGACCTGAGACTTTGCCCTACATTGCATTGCATATTTACATTGGGACTGGAGGCTGAGACCTGAGACTTTCCCCTGCATTGCATTGCATATTTACATTGGGACTACGGGCTGAGACCTGAGACTTTCCCCTGCATTGCATTGCATATTTACATTGGGACTGCGGGCCGATACCTGAGACTTTCCCCTGCATTGGATTACACGATTATCTGTCTTACAGACTGAGTTCTGGTGGCTTATCCTTGAGGAGATTTGGATTGGGAAGTATACATATATACACATATTGAACTGTATAGCTGAAAGGCAATTATCTCTGAGAAAGTTTATGTCCGAAGGGCTTCTAATTTGAAAGTATATTTGAACAAATGATATTTGAAAGCTAGTATTTGGGAAAGTATATTTGAACAAATGATTTTTGAAAGAGCAGTATTTGGGAAGGTATATTTGAATAAATGATATTTGAATGAGCAGTATTTAGGAAAGTATATTTGAACAAATGATATTTGAAGGAGAAGTATTAGGAAAGTATATTTAATACCACGTATTTTTAAGGGAACTATGTTCTAACGATTTCCTTTATAAAAATATATACATATACATTCAGAAAAGTATGTTTTAAAGAAGATTTTCCTATATCTTGAAAAGATTATATTTTCAAAATCTTTCGATATAAACTCACGTTTTAAAGGTTTTTACTCGAGGGTTTGAATGGTTTTTATTTATTTATTGAGCTTATTTGCTAATGCTTGATGGGAGTAACTTGATGCAGTGCCGAATTTTGTGTGTTTCTTAGTATTGTGATTTCCAACGTTGGCTTGTGTGCTCTCCTTCCCTTTCTTGTGTATTCCTGTCTTGCTATTTCCGTTGCTTAATTACTGCACTTCCTTCTGCTTTATATATTTACCAACGTTAATTATAATCGAAGATTTCAGATAAAGATTTTGTTTCGGTCATTACTACAGATGTCTTTTACTCATTAGACTAGTGGGTGTCTGGACTAGTCCTCGTCACTACTTCACCGAGGTTAGTCTTGATACTTACTGGGCACTGCTGTGGTGTGCTCATACTACTCTTCTGTGCATTTTTGTTTGCACAGATCCAGGTATTGACTGTTGCTAGATGTGTGGAGCTTTGCTGAGGAGAATCGAGGTAAACCTGCTGCTGCATTCGCATGATTCGGAGTCACCTTTCTATCTATTTCAATTGTACTTATTATTTATGGACATTTGTATTTAGAATTGTATAAAGACTTCGTAAAGCTTATGACTTGTATTTGCCGGGTTTTGGGAAATTGTAGACTCTGTCAAGATTTCCATTTCGAGACTGCTATGTTTTCTTTTATGATTGTTGATGCTTAGTAAAATATTAGGCTTACCTGGTCCCTAAGACTAGGTTTCATCACGGTACCCAACAGAGGGAACTTTTGGTCGTGACAAGTTGGTATCAGAGCTCTAGGTTCATAGGTGGTACGAGTCATAAGCGGGTTTGGTAGAGTCTTGCGGATCAGTACGGAGAAGTCTGTACTTATTTTCGAGAGGCTACGGAACTATTAGGATGATTTCACTTCCTTTATTCCTATCGTGCAAGCTCATTGACCCCGAAATTTGAAAATTTTCAATCCATTCCCTCACCGATGGCGAGGACACGAACTGCGGCTCCTGATGACGTTACCCCGAATCAAATATGACAAGGATCAGAGATAGAGGCCAATAACGTGCACGTGCCGTAGTTAGGATGCCTGCCAGAGCAGTCATAGAGGAGTTGCCAGTAGTCCTAGTTAGGGGGCAGGTACTGGGGGTGCTTGTTGCTACCCCATACTTCAGAAGACCGGAGCGCAGTTTGAGTACAATTGGCACATCGGCTCAGGCCGGGTGGATTATAGTGCACCGGTTGCTTCATAGATCAGGAGAGGATCAGAGTTCCACTGTCTACACTCCAGAGCAGGGAAATCATATTTATCACGTTCCAGTTTTCATGGCAGTATGGAATGTGGTTTCATTTCAGACCGTGGTTGGGACAACAACATAGGAGGTATAGCACCTTGCGACTTAGAGGTCCACGAAATACCACCCTTCTATCTTTCAGTGGATTAGCGGCAGGTGATGCCCAGGGTTTTCTGGAGTTCACCATATTCTTCGTACTTTGGGTATTGTGGAGACGAACGAGATTGCTTTTGTCATGTCTCAGGTCAATAGTATTGGATTGATCAGTGTTGGCGGAAAATGAGTTGGGTTAGCCTGGCCGAGTTAGCCTTACTAGCATGGATTTAGTTTTTGGAGATGTTTTGAGGGAGTTTGCACCTCAGTTCCACCGGGATGCACAGCGCACAAAGTTTGAGCAGATGCGTCAGGGCGCTATGTCACCATTAGAGTACGACGTCAGATTCAGTGAGTTGGCTAGATATACACCTCACTTGGTAGAGAATGGTAGAGAATCTTGGATCAACCAGTTCAGTTGCATTACCAGCTTCACATGGGAGCGTTGCAATACTCATGGGTCTCCGAGGATCCGTATCGTATGTCTTCCACAGCCACATCGGTAGAGAGATTGTTTTTAGTGTGGAGATGTTATCCACATGGTAAGAAATTGTTCCAGGATTCAGGTGGGAGAGTTATAGCAGGGTGTTCAGGTGGATAGAAGGTGCCTAAGAGGGGGAAACCCGACCCGTTGATGTGTTGCATATAATAGGATAGAGGTCGTTGTGTTAGATATCATCACCCAGGTATTTCCTGATGTGCTAAAGTGGGGTACCATTGTATTTCACTGTAGTCCTATTGATCAGGACGAGTTCCCATTATTTGTTGTCTCACTTATGAGTGAGTTTCATGTATTGCACTCTATTTTTTTGCTTGCTCATGTTGGGAGATTCTATGAGTAGTAGCCGTGTCTATCATTATTTTATTCATCCTTGCTAGTGGTGAAACTGGAAGTGAGTCCATGCCGTCCTTCGTGGTAAGCTTTATGTGATTCTCCTTAGTAATTTGTTTTCGAGTTTTGATTTGATACTCCGTTAATGAGTAAGTAAGCGCTATGATTAAGTTAGCCGAGAGGAATTAGCGAGAGATTTCTATTGGTGTGATATATATTCTACATGTTCCGTAGAGTGAGAGCGAGACCCTCGTGATTCCTTGTGATATGATGTGTTTGGACCGGGCTGAGCAACGCGGTGGGATTTTTATCAGGATATTTTTGTGATTTGTTCATATGCTTTGCTTCTCTCTTGTTATATTTCTTTTGGTAAGTCGGTATTGATATATACTTATGCCTATGGGCTTGTTGATAGTACCTTTATATATGCTTATATCTTTCCTACTCAACCATTTCGTTATGTGCTTCTTTAGTACAGTTTGCGGGATGTGTGCCCAGTGGTGTTAGTTGTGGCTTGGTAATTCGGGTGGTTAATAATGAAATCTTCGTGTTTATTGCATCATTATCAGTATTATTGGGTTTGGAACATAGTCCGTCAGATGTGGGGCTAATTGCCAATGTTGAGTTGATTTCGAGCAACTATTGTGATCAAAAGTGATATTTGAACCTATGTGTGATGTGTGATGTGGCCTGGTCGTACCTTATGGGGGTAGTCCTGAATCGATGCAGGTGTTTGAGGCTAATTCCGGATATGTAATTAGGATTGGGTCTTTTGTAAATGAGTAGAAAATGAGAAAGTAGAGGTATCAGGCTTATCAGTGGTAATAGGAAGGCTAAAATTGCAGTTGTGATGGTGTCCTCAGGCTTCTGTAGCATGGGGTGATGTGGGGTCACCTGCAAGTGTGTGTTGGAAGTGTGAAATCAGTGAGTGGAAGGGTTCANGGGGGGGGGGGGGGGGAATGTGACGACCCGACTAGTCATTTTGAGAGTTTAGCTCCGTCCAGTGGTATAAGGTCATAATCAGCTTCACATTATGTATATCGACCTGTGTGCATAGTTAGTTTCAGTTACCGGATAATCCGGAGTCGAATTAGGGGAGAATTTTCAAATTTTGAAGCTTAAGTGAAGGGAGTTGACCGCAGGGTTGACTTTTGGGTAAACGACCTCGGAATGCATTTTGGTTAAAGCCAAAAGCTTCGTATGATGATTTTGGACTTAGGCATGCGTCCGGAATCAGATTTGGACGTCTGTAGAGTAATCTGAGGTTATTTGGCGAAAATTAGAATTTCGGTGATTCCGGCCGATAGGTGGAATTTTAATATCGGGCTCATAATGGATTTCCGGGAGTGGCTGTAGGACCGTAGTGTCATTTGGGACTTGTCTGCAGATTTTCACGTCGTTCCGGGTAGATTTGAGAGGTTTCGGCACGAGTTTGGATATTTGAAGTTTTGAAAGTTATAAGTTTGATTTTTTGTTTGATTCGGTGATTCGGGCATTGTTTTGGGTGTTCCGAAGGTCCGACTGAGTTCGTGTGATGATATGTGACCTATTGGTGTAATTGTTTAATGTCCTTAGGGGCTCGGGATGATTTAAGATGGTTAACGGAAAGTTTAAAGTTTGGAAAAGGCAGTTGGTGCTGCTGTTCTGATGTGGCCACACCTGCGGATGGGGAACCGTAGGTGCGAGCTTCACAAGTGTGGAAATAGTGTGAGGTGCAAGCTGGGGTGGACTAGGCAGCTTTCGCAGGTGCGGATCTTTGGGGCGCAGGTACGGTCCCCACGGGATTGGTCTTTGGGCGGAGGTGAGGACTGGAGCGTGGGTGCGGTTAGAGCTTCGCACCTGCGATCTCGCAGGTACGGTAAAGTTAGTCGCAGGTGCGGAAGTCCTGAGAGATTCATATAAACGAGGGTTAGCCATTTTCTTCATATTTTGAACTTTGGACTTCGGTTTGGAGTGCGACTTTTTGGGATTTTCTAGATAATCGAATGGGTAAGTGTTCTTCCACCATAATTAATTATATTTCATGCATTAGTTCTTGTTTTCATCATTTAATTTGTGCTTTGGGTTGAAGAAACTTGGATTTTTCAAAGAAAATTTCTAAATTGAAAATTCATGATTTGAATTACCAATTGTCATCGGATTTGGATAAATTTAGTATGGGTGAACTCGTATCGGAATGGGTAGTCGGAATTGGTAAAATTTGTTGAGTTTCGAGGTGCGGGCCCGGGGGTTGACTTTTTGAAGTTGTTTTAGTTGATTTGAGCCGTCCGGAGGCCTTCCCGCCCGAGAAGTCCATTTTCGAGTACCGGTTGGTCGTCTTTGAGGTAAGTATCTTGCCTAACCTTGTGTGAGGAAACTACCCCTTAGGATTTGAGTCTTCTATGTTGATTGTAGCCCGTGTATGCGAGGTGACGATTGCGTACTCGGACTTATTTTCAAATTGGTTGGCTTTTCAGGGTTCTTAAGTCCCTATATCTCCGGCGTATGAAGTGGTAACTGTTATGGTTGAGTTTCTGATTACTAGCTTCATCTTCCTCTCTATGAATTAGATTTCCTTGACTTCGATTCCTCTTTGTTGATTATTTGATCTTAATTTGACTTAGCTGAATATTTTCCCTCTTCTACTACTATGCTAAAATTTCTTCACAAACTGCCTAATTGATTAGAATTAGTATCATCTAGTCCTATAATTGTTTAACAGGAATTGGAATATCTATAGTTTGGTGCCAAGCATGCCCGTGAGTCATACATGATGATTTACATGATTCACCTTAAATGTTACTTAGGTATAGTTGGCCATCACCCATATTGGCGGTGTTTCCTTGGTGACTCTTAATATTGAATATTTGCTTAAGCTGAGTTTAGTCTGTGAAACAAACTGTTAGGCGAGACTGGCTATAGTTGTTTCCCTTGCTGGGATGATTGGTTCTCTATTTATTGACTTGAGTATTGTGAATTGTTGCTATAATTGTTAGGTTTTATCCTCGTTACATTGCTTCATTGATACTTGGTTTCTCCCTTAAGTGACTGCCTATTAGTGAGTTTTGCCACTATTTTGATTGAAGTTCTCGTGTTGAACTTATCATCACACCTTGCATTTGTCTTCTGTTTGCTGTGGTGCTCATTGTGCTTTGTGCAATGTGTTCGCTGTGTTCTGGTTGTTTTCTCTCCATGTACTGCATTGCATTGCATATTTACACTGGGACTGCGGGCTGAGACCTGGGACTTTCCCCTGCATTGTATTGCATATTTACATTGGGACTGCGGGTTGTGACCTGAGACTTTCCCCTGCGTTGCATTGCATATTTACATTGGGATTGCGGGCCGAGACCTGAGACTTTCCCCTGCATTGCATTGCACGATTATCTGAGTTACGAACTGAGTTCCGGTGGTTTATCCTTCAGGAGATTTGGATTGGGAAGTATACATATATACACATATACACATATTGAAATGTATAGCTGAAAGGAGATTAAAGATATGTCCGAAGGGCTTCTGTTTTGAAAGTATATTTAAACAAATGATATTTTAAAAGCAGTATTTGGGAAAGTATATTTGAACAAATGATATTTGAAAGAGCAGTATTTGGGAAGGTATATTTGAATAAATGATATTTGAATAAGCAGTATTTAGGAAATTATATTTGAACAAATGATATTTGAAGGAACAGTATTAGGATGGTATATTTAATACCACGTATTTTTAAGGGAACTATGTTTAACGATTTCCTTTATAAAAATATATACATATACATTCAGAAAAGTATGTTTTAAAGAAGATTTTCCTATATCTTGAAAAGATTATATTTTCAAAAGGTTTCGATATAAACTCACGTTTTAAAGGTTTTTACTCGAGAGTTTGACTGGTTTTTTTATTTACTGAGCCTATTTGCTACTGCTTGATGGGAGTATTTTGATGCAGTGCTGAATTTTGTGTGTTTCATAGTATTGTGATTTCCGACGTTGGCTTGTGTGTTGTCCTTCCCTTTCTTGCGTATTCCTGTCTTGCTATTTCTGATGCTTAATTACTGCACTTCCTTCCGCTTTATATTTTTCCCGTCGTTAATTATATTTGAAGATTTCAGATAAATATTTTGTTTCGGTCATTACTACTTATGTCTTTTACTCATTAGACCAGTGGGTGTCTGGACTAGTCCTCGTCACCACTTCACCGAGGTTCGTCTTGATACTTATTGGGCACTGCTGTTGTGTGCTTATACTACTCTTCTGTGCATTTTTGTTTGCACAGATCCAGGTATTGACTGTTGCTAGCTGTGTGGAGCTTTGCTGAGGAGACTCGAGGTAAACCTGTTGCTGCGTTCGCAGGCTTCGGAGTCACCTTTCTATCTATTTCAACTGTACTTATTACTTCTGGACAGTTGTATATAGAATTATAGAAAGACTTCGTAGAGCTTATGACTTGTATTTGCCGGGTTTCGGGAAATTGTAAACTCTGTCAAGATTTCCATATCGAGACTGCTATGTTTTCTTTTATTATTGTTGATGCTCAGTAAAATATTAGGCTTACCTAGTCCCTAAGACTAGGTGCCATCACGGTACCCAACGGAGGGAAATTTGGTTCGTGACAAATATAATAGTCGTTTATATAGTTTCATACATTAAGGTCATGCGTATCGGCCAATGACAACTAAGTAATTCCACTGACTAAGGTTGTAGTAGTCATATGACCTATGATAATTACATCGCTCGTTGCGATTCATAGTAATATAATAGCCGTTTTTATGGTTTCATACATTAAGGTCATGCGTATCGGCCAATGACAACTAAGTAATTCCACTGACTAAGGTTGTAGTAGTCATATGACCTATGATAATTACATCGCTCGTTGCGATTCATAGTAATTTAATAGACGTTTATATAATTTCGTACATTAAGGTCATACGTATCGTCCAATGGAAATTAAGTAATTCCAGAGACTAAGGTTGTAGTAGTCATATGACCTATGATAATTACATCGTTGCGATTCATAGTAATATAATAGCCGTTTTTATAGTTTCATACATTAAGGTCATATGTATCGGCCAATGGCAACTAAGTAATTCCACCGACTAAGGCTGTAGTAGTCATATGACCTATTATAATTACATTACTGCGATTCCTCGTAATATAATAGCCGTTTATATAGTTTCATACGTTAACGTCATACGCATCGGCCAATGGAAACTAAGTAATTCCACCGACTAAGGTTTTAGTAGTCATATGACCTATGATAATTGCCTCGATCGTTGCAATTTCATATTAATATAATAGCCTTTTATATAGTTTCATACATTAAGGTCATACATATCGGCCAATGGGAAATAAGTAATTCCACCGACTAATCTTGTAGTAGTCATATGACCTATGATAATTACATCATTGCGATTCATAGTAATATAATAGTTGTTTATATAGTTTCATGCATTAAGGTCATACGTATCGGCCAATGGAAACTAAGTAATTCCACCGGCTAAGGTTGTAATAGTCATATGACCTATGATAAGTACATTGATCTTTGCGATTCATAGTAATTTAATCGCCGTTTATATAATTTCGTACATTAAGGTCATAAATATCGGCCAATGGCAACTATGTAATTCCACCAACTAAGGTTGTAGTAGTCATATGACCTATGATAATTACATCGTTGCGATTCATAGTAATATAATAGCCGTTTATAAAGTTTCATACATTAAGGTCATACGTATCGGCCAATGACAACTAAGTAATTCCACCGACTAAGGTTGTAGTAGTCATATGACCTTTGATAATTACATTGTTAGATTCATAGTAATATAATAGCCTTTATATAGTTTCATATCGGCCAATAGCAACTAAGTAATCCACCGACTAAGGTTGTAGTAGTCATATGACCTATGTATAAATACATCGATCGTTGCGATTAATAGTAATATAATAGTCGTTTATATCATTTCGTACATTAAGGTCATACATATCGACCAATGGCAACTAAGTAATTCCACCGACTAAGGTTGTAGTAGTCATATGACCTATGATAATTACATAGTTGCGGTTCATACTAATATAATAGCCATTTATATAGTTTCATACATTAAGGTTATACGTATCGGCCAATGGCAACTAAGTAATTCTACCGACTAGGGTTGTAGTAGTCATATGACCTATATAATTACATCGATCGTTGCGATTCATAGTAATATAATAGTCATTTATATAATTTTGTACATTAAGGCCGTACGTATCGGCCAATGGCAACTAAGTAATTCCACCGACTAAGGTTGTAGTAATCATATGACCTATGATAATTACATCGATCATTGAAATTCATAGTAATATAATAGCCATTTATATAGTTTCATACATTAAGGTCATACGTATGACCTTATTTATATAATAGTAAATATATAATTGTATATATATTTTTGGTTAATATTAATTATAATAATGGAAAATCATGATAATAAAAGAAAAATCATATTTTTTGTATTCTATCTTTTTTATTAGGAGGGAAAACAAGATGGCATCTTTGGAGTCAAATGTTAAATACAATTTTCAGAGGGAAACAAACTGAAAAGTAAAAATACATCGTTTGGAGGGAAATTGAATGTTTTTACTCTTTATATATCTCTTAAACACAAGAACAACATATCTCCAACTCTCTAAGAAAAATAAATACTTTAAACATGAATGTGGATAGATGGATCGAAGAAGAATTCTATCCATGGTTTCGGATGAGAGTGCCCATATCGTACATTAGGCATAATTATCTGGTAATTTTATTTTTGTTAAATTTTCATGTTTTGTTAACTGTTTATCATCCCAACTAGCAATGAACCCTAAACACTGTCTTTACACTATTTTCTTGCAGTTTCTTCCAAAGACTATGTGTGGCTATCTTCCTCCTATTTCGGTTAACACAACTCTTCGATGTAATGGGAAGGAGTGGCATGTGACTCTCACAAGTGGTGTTCGGAGAAGACTCGTCAATGGGTGGAAACAATTTGTTGTCGACAATAATATTAAGAAAGGGAATGTTGTTCTCTTTGAACTAGTTCAGGCTACATCAGGGGCTGTGATCCTCTCTCTATTCAAAGCTAGGATTAACTAATGCTTAGCTTGATAATTTCTCATCTTTAGTTTTTTTCTTTTTTTAATTAAGCCAGTCACTATCTTTATAATATTGTTTGTCTTTTTTTATTTATTATTAATATATTTATTTACTTTAATAAGACTAAACCTAAACCTATACCCTAACCCCTAAACCTAAACCTGAACGAATCTACACCTAAACCTAAACATAAACAAGGATAAAATAATTTTACATGGATTAATCTAGACTTCTAAGATCAAGAATACTATATGGAAGAAGTGAAAAAAAAAATCCAACATCTCTGAATTGCATGCCACTATATGGCAGAAATTTTTTTTTTTAAATAAAAAAAATAAAAACCAAAATGTGTATAAGAGGATGGATAAAGACAAGTTTCTATAATTAATTGTAGTCATAGAGGAGAGTAATGGTTGCATGGAGGAGTTTAATGGTGCATAGAGGAGTGAAATAGACTACTAGGGGAAGTGTAATGGTTGCATGAATGAGTGCAAGAGGCCACTGGAAAGTGTAACGGATGCATATAGGAGTGGAAGGGGCTGCTATGGTGTGTTATATCCGCACTGGGAACTGTAATGGTTGCATAAGGTCTCTACAAATAGATTAAGTCTATATAATTCTCCCTATATATTTTGGAAATATGGCAGACCTACAAAGATCAATCAAACTTAAACTTCTACTACAACTAAGTATAGCTATGGATAGGACTCCCACAAAGAAAGCAGTAGAACAACCACTACATGGTTCGCCAGTCAGTCACAATATTCTCTACCAAGATCTGAAGCGTGACTTCACTATGCTGAAGCATGAGGTCAATGAACTGACTAAGAGGGTTGTACGTGGTTCAAGTGTTGACTACTTGAAAAGGTGAGATGTTGGAAGAGCATCCTCTTACTTCTTTCTATATTATGCTTGACGATATGCCCGTACCCTCAGTCCAGAATGGTGCCAAGAGCAATTCAGTCATTGTCATCACTAGCGACACCGAATCCGTCTCCAAGACCTCCAAATCTCTTTCAGTTAACCAGAATATCGAGTAGTGGGTGTGTGTGTTTTGTTGGTTGCAAGTTTACCTACCCCCCCCCCACCCCCAGGCCTATGGTGTTGTTGCTTTTATTTATTTTTTTCATGTTTTGCTGATGTTGTCCTCAATTATCATATTAATTAATGAATTTTTATGTTTTTAATCTTTTTTTTCTTAATAATTGCGTTTGATTCAAGTTAACAAAACAATCATATTGTCTTCAATATTTCAACTGTTCGTTTTATGCCTAGTGAAATGAACGTAACATTTGTAAAGATTAATTTAAGTCCGTTAAAATTGGTCAATTTTTTTTCCCTAAATTAAAATAACACATTGAACTTATGACACCAACCTTGGACAATAGAAAAATGTATTGAAAATAAAAATGAAGATAGTTGAGTACTTGAAAATGCAATACTGAACTTATGAAGATGTTTGATGAGTACTTGAAGATATATAATTGATTACTTATGAATCAAAGTAGTACGAATTAAACAGGTGCAAAATGATAACACTTTGAAAAATTAACACTTCGGTTCAATTCATAATACTTTTTTTATATTTGATGAGTACTTGAAGATATATAATTGATTACTAATGAATAAAAGAAGTACATCTTAAAATAGTTGCAAAATGACAGCACTTTAACAAATTAAAACTTCAGTTTAATTCATAATACTTTTTTTTTTAAATAAACAATCAGATAAACAATTTTAAAATCTTCATCCCTACAAACATTCCAGCTAACAATACAGATGCATAGCACTTTCTCTACTATCACCTTCAACCCCAACATCACTTTTCTCAAAAAAAGAACTTCAAGATTGTTCTTCACTGGCAACATTTTCTTTTTGGAACTCATTGAATGTTGCTACTGCTTCATCATAAGATTTGTAAGACTTGAAGATGCTTCCTTTGAAACCTATAAGTTGTCACGACCCAATTCCGGAGTCGTGATGGCGCCTGTCGTGGAACCAGACAAGCCTCTCTATTTAACTAAGCTAAATTCAATTCCCAGTAAAAATGTGATTTTTTAAACGAATTTATTAATAATATCAATAAATCTGAAATTTAAAACAATATTTGAAAACTAAATTCAAAACCTCCAACCCCGGATCCGGTGTCACTCAGTTGTGAGCTACTAAAACATAAGTAAAGAAAAGGGGAAATGGACAACATTGTCTCAAAATAAAAGTAATTGGTGGAATAAAGAAAGAGAACGTGAGGTCGCAATTGCCAGCCTCTACCTCGACAACTCCACTAGAAACTCTGACCACCGCTCAAAATCTGCTACCGGGTCCCGATGTACCTGGATCTGCACACAAGGTACAGGGGGTAACGTGGGTACACCAACCCAGAAGTAACGAACCCAAACTATGGGCTGAGAAGTAGTGATGGACAAAACCTCAATTTTGTTACAATAAATAATATACAGAATTTAGACATGCTAACAGTTTATCAAGATGAGAAAATATGTCAAGTATGCCAGTATACTCTACATGCCATCATAAAATATATGAATGAAACCAGTATGGATATGCACATAGTGCTCACAGCTCTCCCACAAAATTCCACTCAGTACTATATATGGCTCTCAGGCCCAGGGAAGTTCCATCCCGGAATATGCATAAACACCGGTGACCGTAGTCACTATGTACTGAGGTAAAAGGCCAATCCAGCCCCCACGGAGAAGATCCATCTCCAGAATATAACACTCGGGCAATTTCCATAGCCAGGGAAAATCCATCCCTCTCATAAACAAAGCTTCGGAAAAAATCCATGCCTAGGGAAGATCCATCCCTCAATATCTGCGCTCACTGGGGGTGTAAACACTCCGGAGGGGCCCTAGTGGCCCAAGGGCCATATCAAGCCAATAAAGACATGATTTAAATATCACTGCAGTGTCCATTCCATTCTCATAACTGTCTCAATAACAGGCTCTCGGCCTCACTCAGTCATTACTCTTTAGTCTCACTCATATGGATCACAAATTCCTCCATCAACCCGAAAAAATGATAAATATGCATGTAATTAACAATACTGAGACTGAGATATGAAATGTTATACTATGACAAGACTGAGTATATGACATCAAATAATCACAGCATGAGAAAGCAATATACGACCACTCGGGTCTCAGCATTTCCGGCGTAAAGCCTACCATTTATGCTTAACATGATTTGTAACATGTTCACAATTTCCACATTAATAGATGCACAAATATCATCACGGAATAATCACTAAGCGGGGCCATGGGGTAAGCCAGGCCACAAATACCCGGCTCACGCCCTCACGCCCGTCACTTGGCATGTGCATTACCTCAACAATAGTCATAAATCATTTAGCTCGGGGTTTTGAACCCTCAGAACCAAGTTTGGAAACGTTACTTACCTCAAAACCGGCTAAAAACTATTCCGAAGTGCCTTTGCCTCTAAATCCGGCCTCTGAGCGCTCCAAATATACCAAGTTCAGATTTTTAACATCAATATATGCTTCAGGAACGATTTCCAATTGAAAATATCAAAATTCACCCAAAAGCCTGACATTGCTCAAAACCCGACCCCTGGGCCCGCATCCCGAAACTAAGAAATTTTTACATAAAAGTGTTCTTCATTCTTCCACGATTCCGTACATATAAATAACACCAATATCGGAGTTCGTTTGGCCCTTCAAATCAATCCCTAAACGTCTCTTAAACTCAAGCCCTAATCCCTCAACTTTTCTACTGTTTTTCCATGAATTTACACTGGTTTTATGCTCTATAATCACCCATAATCGAGTTTTAATGATTAGAAAACTTACCTCTATGAAGAACAAGAATTTCCCTTTTCAAAATCGCCCCCAAGAGCTCTTTGCCGTACAAGAATGGTGTAAAATAAGGGTTAAGTCGCGGAAGGGTTTAAATAATTATGCCCAGGTATTACCCTTCGCGAATGCGGCCACATGCACGCGTTCGCATAGAACAACCCAACAGACCCCTCCTTTTTACACTACGCGAATGCGACCCTCTGCCCGCGAACGCGATGCCTAACCGACCTCTAGCTACGCGAACGCGTATCACAACCGCGAACGCATAGGCCAAACTGCCCTCATGGCCCCAGCTCCCTTTCCTTCTATGCGTTCGCGTTTCAAGCCTTGCGTTCGTGTATTAGACTAAGCCGACCCCTTCGCGTTCATGTTCGCATCCACCACCACGCGTTCGCAAAGGAAAAAATCCAGCAGCCTCCAACTTTCCTCTTCGCGGACGCGGGACTCCCTTCGCGTTCGCGGAGAAGGAAACCAGACACAGCAACCAGCAGCAGCTTTTCACCCATATTCGATCTGAAACCACCCCGAAACACACCCGAGGTCCTCGGGACCTCAACCAAAGTTACCAAAACATCCCATAATATCATTCAAACTTAGTTGCACTCTCAAAACACAAAAAATAACATCAAAACACCAAATTTATATCGGATTCAAGCCTATGAACTTTGTAATTTGTAAAATCCACCAATGATGCCGAAACCGTCCAAAACAACTCCGATTAACCTGAAAGTTTGCAGACACATCCAAAATGACATTACGAACCTGTTCCAACTTCCGGAATTCTATTCCGACCCTGATAGCTTATTTTCCACTGCCAATCGAAAATCGCAAAAAACTAACTTTCGCCAATTCAAGCCTAATTCTACACCGGACCTCATAAAATTATTCCGGACAGACTCCTAAGTCCCAAATCACCTAACGAAGCTATTCGAGTTATAAAATCCGTATTCTGAGATCGTTTCCCAATAAATCAACTCTCAGTTGACTTTTTCCATTATAAGGCTATCTTTTAAAGACTAAGTTACTGAATTCTCATTTAACCATTGTGATTTCAAGCCTATCGACTCTAACACTTCAATAACATAATAACCAACCTATGAAAAGTCAAGAATAGTAATTATAATGCAAGTTCTTCGTAACGACAAACCGGGTCGTTACATTCTCCCCCACTTAAACATATGTTCGTCCTCGAACGTACCTAAAGTTGTTCCAGACACCACCAAAATTATTGTGTAACCTACCATGCACATATTCGGAGGTGATCCCACGTCACCCTACCCCATCTAGGTCTGGTAACACAACATAAATTAAATTTCATTATCAAATCCTGACCCATAAACCTTAGAACTACACTTTCACTTCTGGATCAATTTACAAGATCAAAATCCCCCAACTATAAACTGAATAAGTTTGAGCACACTATAATAAGTCATATTTGTAACCCAGGATGAAATACCATGATCCACTGCATGACTCAAGCACTCGTGGCGATAACTCATAATCACAATAGTTGCTTATAACAACACAATACCGGTAAATAACCTCTTATCAAGAAATGTCTCGCTCTTACACTTTCATATACTGCCGATGATGACAGAAACACGTAGAAACTAACAACCATTCGTCCGATCAGTCATACATGAAGCTCCCCCTTCCCAAACAGGAATTATAGCAAATTTCTAAGCCGACTCCCGATATTTATCCTTCCAACTATGTTGTAGAAAATTCTGACAATATTCATTCTAGGTCCAATGACCTCTTCTCACATGATACACCAATACAATTCGAACCCATAAACTGTGCAACTCGTGCACTCAACAACAACATCCCAACGTAATCAAATTATATAAAAGACTCACACGAGAGGACTATCCTGTCATTAACAATTACCCTCACAACATCATGCTAAAAGCCTGGCACCCATCGTAAAAATCAAAACACATGAATCCAATACCAAAGGTCATACCCCTATATAAATCCGCTACACTAAGTGATCCCATCGAAACGCTAGTCCACAAGGTATACTTTAAGACACCAGTAGATATCATTAACTTAGTCATTTGAAACTGCCGATGCCATCAGAACTGAGTCCTCCTAACTCAACCAGGCTACGCAGGTCACCAACACCCAAGAGCATTGCTATAAAACACATGTAGAAAACTCATTACCTCATAAGCACCCAAAGAACTAGCCGTATCCCCAAACTAAAACCAATACAACACCTAATCGGGCAACTAACTAATCATAGCAGACTCCCCCACTTTGCAAGGCATAGATCAAAACAACAATAACCCACAATGCCCATACGCTATCACTGCCACAATACCGCAGTGGGATTCAACTAAATCCTTCATAAGCTCATACATAACTCAAACCATTAAGCATCCCATTCATGGAAGTCACAACCATCGGTGCACGGCTGATACCAAGAGCTCACGTGCGTGTTTGAATAAATAAAAATAGTTCAAAGAATTACGCTTCAGGTTGAATCAATGGATTCGCACGACATGAGTTCAAGAATGTGAGATTTTTCCTAAAGGTTCTGCAGCCTCTCGAAGATAAGTACAGACGTCTCCGTACCGATCCGCAAGACTCTACTAAACCTGCTCATGACTGGTAAGACCTATTTAACCTAGCGCTCTAATACCATCTTGTCACGACCCAATTCCGGAGTCGTGATTGTGCCTGTTGTGGAACCAGGCAAGCATCCCTATTTAATTAAGCTAAATTTAATTTACAGTAAAAATGTGATTTTTTAAAAGAATTTATTAATAATATCAAGAAATTTGAAATTCAAAACCTCCAACCCCGGATCCGGTGTCACTCCGTCGTGAGCTACTAAAACATAAGCAAAGAAAAAGGGAAATGGACAACATTGTCTCAAAATAAAAGTAATAGGTGGAATAAAGAAAGAGAAGGTGAGGTCGCGATCGCCAGCCGCTACCTCGACAACTCCACTAGAAACTCTAACCGCAGCTCAAAATCCGCTACCGGGTCTCGATGTACTTGGATCTGCACACAAGATGCAGGGGGTAACATGAGTACACCAACTCAGAAGTAACGAACCCAAACTATGGGCTACACCGGACCTCATAAAATTATTCCGGACACACTCCTAAGTCCCAAATCACCTAACGAAGCTATTCGAGTTATAAAATCTGCATTCCGAGATCGTTTCCCAATAAGCCAACTCTTAGTTGATTTTTTCCATTATAAGGCTATCTTTTAAAGACTAAGTTACTGAATTCTCATTTAACCATTCCGATTTCAAGCCTATCGACTCTAACACTTTAATAACAGAATAACCAACCTATGAAAAGTCAAGAATAGTAATTACAATGCAATTTCTACGTAACGACAGACCGGGTCGTTACAATAACCATAGGAGCACACTCACACCATGAATTATATAATCCGGGTTTTTTTACCACGAAATACCACATACACCTTCGACGATGCCGTTATATTATTATTAGCTTGAGATCCATTTCTAAACTATTTGAACGCTGCTATGGCTTCATCATACGTTTTGAAAGCCTTGAAGATGTTGCCCTTGACACCAATAACTATAGGAGCACACTGATGTCAGGAGTTGTATAATCCAGGCCTCTTACCGCGAAACACTACATAAAACTTTGAAGCACTATTCCTCTTCTAGTGGTCCATTCCTTAATCTAACAATAAGAAAAGATAAGAGATGAAGAAGGAGAAAATAAATTAAAGATAGAAATGTCAATGAGGGCTGTAAAAGCTTTTTGGTTGAACCACTCTATATTTAAGTGTTAGGGTTAGAAAGTATATAGTATTTTTTTAGTTTAGTGATGCAGTAATATAGAAATTGAAATACAATAATTTAATCTTATTTTTTTTAGTATACTATGCGTGTATTGTAGTGTTCGTTTAAATGGTATAATACATGTATATGAGTATAAATTGCTTTATAAAAAATAGTATAGCATGCATGTGAAAATGTGAAATAAGCATGGGGAAGGTATGATGATCATTAAACTAATGAGAGAGAATTAGAGGGAAAGCAATAAAAAATACTAAAGGGTATATCTGGAAAACAAAAAATGCCTAAATATCAATTATGCCCTTAAAAGCCGTGCAAAGTTACCATAATACCCCCAGTTGGGACGTTTTGGCCAAAATGAATTTGGCCAAGTATATTTTCCGTATTAGATAATCTTTTTTTACATGTGCAATAATCAGTTGTCCTAAATATTGCACTGCAACTTTAAAATTTCCAAGATAATTTTTTCAATTTTTATTTTTGTACATGGACATAGTAAGTTAATCTTAAATATTGCTAGGCAACTTTTAAAATTCTGAGAGAATTTTTCTTATTTATATTTTTGTAATAATGGAGGAATAATGTAATATTTTATTCAAGAACCTTATTAGTGAATAATATTTAGATCTAATAGAGTAACATTCATTAAAAGTATATTTATAGTTTTGTACAAAAACATTATAGTTGTAACATTTGATTGAAGAACAAAAGTTCAGTTTTTAATGGTCATTTTAGTTTTTTAACTTTAGGCTTAGCAGCTTCCTAATTATAATATAGTATGATATGATTATTTGTGGAACCTTAAAAATAACATATTTTCCTTTTGAATATTAAGGTTCCTAATATTCATTGAATTTTAGGAATGACTATTTCAATTCAAAGAATGGACCATAGTCATCATCTAGACGTGCCAAATGACGGCATTTCATACCGAATCAATGATTTTTATTTATTTTTATCGTTTGAAAGATTATTTTGAGAACGCTTAATGTTTCATATTTATATGAATAATAAGGCGGTAATTATTTCATCTCTTGCCACGTGTATAACATCCACCATGGTAATTGTAA
The DNA here is from genome assembly GCA_005239505.1 of Nicotiana paniculata. Lineage (NCBI taxonomy): Eukaryota > Viridiplantae > Streptophyta > Magnoliopsida > Solanales > Solanaceae > Nicotiana > Nicotiana paniculata. The sequence goes on along the minus strand of ML348655.1, from coordinate 13,702 downwards.
GATGAAATCACAAAGCGAAAACAACAAATTGAACTCACCACCAAAATAACTGAGTCAAACTCAGTCTCACTAGGAGATAGAGTCAAATTTCACAAACTAAATTTCTTTTTTTTTATGTTTATAGGAAGATTTTAGAGATCAATATCGCTGTTGAAGAAGAAGAGAACTTAGTAATGAAGAAGTTATTGTCGAAAGAGAAGTTATATGAATTGCCTCTTTTTCTTAAAAACTCCCATGCTCCCTTTTCTCTAATTTATGTACGATAATTTTAGGGAGTTAAAAATAACTTCCCTGGTAACTTGCTCATCTTTATCTTTTATACATGGGTCGCGTCAGTTTACATGGGCGACCCGTGATCCAATATCCAACAATAATGACCCTGGTTATTAAAAAATATACAAGCTATGAACGAAAAATAAACATAGCGATTTTATCAGAAATATGTTAAGTAACAATTTCCGACTTTAACTACAGATAGAAAATAAACTTTCTTGAGAAATGCTATGCTGCATGGTTATATGTTCATGTTGAAGTGTATAACCATCTGATATAAATGTTTAAGTTGTTAGAAAAGAAAAAATATTTGTTTACTTATATTTTCAACGCTACCCTTCACGTGCCAATTAGAACGAGGAGCTCAGCCTTCTTTGATACCATATTAATGCGTGGAGCCATTATAATACCGCATTTGATTATTAGCAGCCGAAACTAAATCAATGATCTTTACAATAGCTAAGAGAGATGAAAATTGAAATCATAAAGCTGTGAAGAACCACCACCAACAACTAAGCTTCAGTCTCAAGTAAGTTGGGATCGACTAAAGCTGCGACTAACCAAAAAAAAAGAAAGAAAAAGCTCAAATCAAGAACTATATTGAAGTCCTTTTTCTATGCATTCAAATTTAAAGTAATTGATGAAATAGATGTTTACTGTGCATATTTCTTCTAATTAAGATATTTCTTCGAGAAGGACAAATGAGGAAAACTAAAAAGACCTGTTTCCTTTAATTAATTAGCTCATATATATCATATGATACATTGACATCAAACATAAAAACAATCTTTAATTTGACAAAATTAGCTGGCGTAGTACAAGGTTTCCCATAACAGTTTAACAAATTACATTCAATTACTAAAAAATATTAGTACAAAATTTTATACATAGAAACGACGGCAAAACGTGAAGCTAATTAACTAATCGAGCTAGATCTATTTTCCCTTCATTAATATTACAGCCAAGTCATTGAGAGGAATGATTATACGGCAGATATTGCTCATAGAAATTTACTACCAATTAAAAAGCAACATTTCTTCCAAAATCTAAATTGAATTAATGAATCACCAAGTTAGGAAATCCTATTAGGATTGAATATGAGGGAATTAACAAGCCTTAAGATTAATTGTTTTGCCTCAAATTCAATCCTAAGTGGATTCCGTGATCACGAGAAACTTGGGTAACTCATTGATTCAGTTTAGATGAATCCTCCTCCTTTGTTTCATCGGGATTCTTTATCATGCCATATCTTGAAGTCTGCAAAATAAAGATTTCAAATCGACGATTAATTACTTAGGTCTAAGTCAAGAAATCAAGGTTAAGGAAAAAAAAATGAAACCACGGTATTAAAGCATAGAAATAATAAGATATGCCATCATGTTAATAACTTATCTCAAATATGGAATAACACTTCTCATCCTCTCCATGAAGTAAAACATTCAGCAATTCGTACGAAGAAGATGTTCTAGGGTAGGGGTATTTATAGCAAAATAAATGGCAAATATTGTAACTACTTATTAATTAATAGCTAATCTCCTGCCTTTGAATTGACTTAGATTTTTTGTAATCTACTTTTATTAATCATTTTCCCCTCGATAATTGTGAAAAATTAACCTCAACGTTGTGAACGCTTGAAATTTCAATATTTTATTAGCAGAGTGCATTCGGAGTGAGTTTAAGATAGTATTAACTTTTATTTGGTTTTGGATGAACGTGCCAAGAAGAAAATTTAGACTTAAACCAATAAGAATCCATGCAACTTTTTTACACAAGAAGAGGTTCATTTGGTTGTCTATAATTTATAATTGAGTTGGTAGGGTTTAGAACTATTTTTTTTTTTTTTTGTATAATGACATTATGAACGTAGAGTTTACAAAGAGATACTAGATGAGATACAACAATATAACATATTTGTATCTTATATAATAAAATATTTATAACTATATATATTATAGAACTAATTACACTAAATTCATTCAGAAAATATTGGATTCAACTATATATTGTATCAATGTACTAATATTTATTTTCATCATTTAAACATATATCGTTTAGTTTTACCTCCAATGCCATTTTTCAATAATTTGTATACATTTTATATTGAGTAATGTGATGCACACGTGCAACGCATGTACACTAAAACTAATATATAATAAAATACTACATGAAAGTGTACCATAATGTCACATAAATGGCACTCCTTCCATCCAAAAAGAATGGTACGGTTTGAATTTTGAGAGTCAAGTTTCTTCGTTTTGGTTGCGTATTCGGAATAGAAGCTTTAAGTTTTTCTAAATAAAATTTATATTTTTTAAAACTACATAAAATTACTATAAGTCCACAATAGTTAATAATTTAAAATATTCAAAAGACATATGAAAAAATTATGGTCAAACAACAACTCGTTTAATTCTCAAAATCCAAAATGTGTCATTTATTTTGGGACAAATGAAGTATGCATTTCCACCGTTTGTGTGGAGTCCATCCTATGAATGTGAAAGGAAGACAAACTTCCTTTGGGATAAAGTACCGTGCTACCAAATCTATGAAAAATGTGATTTGGATTGTCATATTTTTCACTACTTTCACAAGATGAAACCTTGACATTTACATTATGCTGATGTCATCCATGATGCAAGCAAGGATTATTGGACGTCTATAAATAGATAGCTCCTGATTCAGTTGTGTCACGACCCAATTTCTCCTCCGTTGGGTATCATGATGGCACCTAGTCTTAAAGACTAGGTAAGCCTGTCATTATTAAAAATTAATCATAATAAGAATCATTTAAGTATTTTTTTTAAATAAATCTCTACACTTTACACATCTTCCCAAAACCCGGTAAGTACAAGTCATAAGCTTTACGGAATTTACACTAGAATTCCTAAATACCATTGTTCCGGAACAAGTACAACACTGTATAAGCAAATAAGATGGTGACTCCGAAACCCGCGAATGCTGAAGCGAGTTTACCTTGAGTCTACACAACAGCAACCGCGCTTCAAACTATCGATCGGCCGGCTATGCAAAGCCTGGAATCTGCACAAAAATGTGCAGAAGTATAGTATGATCACACTACAGCGGTGCCCAGTAAGTGTCAAGGCTAACCTCGGTGAAGTAGTGACGAGTACTAGTATAGACACTCACTGGTCTAATAAAAACAACAGGAATACATTTAGAAAATAACGGAATATGACATCTGTTCAAAGATTACACAATATAATTAATTACATAACAATGCAATGCCGGAGGAAAACAATAATAAATCGACGAGATATCATAATATTATACAGAAAAATTGATGGGAACACAGCCAAAAATCGAAACCCACAATACAGTAAGAACAAGTAATAACTCAACGCTACGATAATCTCCAGCTATGACCTTAACCAACCACTCCAACAATTTAATCAAACCTTCGAATACAACCTTTTACCCACCAGTTTATATTAAAGACCTTAAATATATTCGTTTCAAAATAGGAAACTTCTTTTGAAAGGTACCTCCTCCGAATATGTATATATACTTTACAGAAGGAAAGTCTTTAGATATAATTTCTTCAAGATAAGAATTTTGAAAATATACTTTCCCAATAAATGTATTTCAAACTTAATTTCTGATAGAACAAATGCATAGCATCACCCTTCGTGCTTTTACTCTCGTCCTTTCCATAGGAATTGACAGTTACGACACGTAAATTAAGCAAGTAAAAGACATGGACAGTGCAAAAACAATTGAGATAAAAGTCAAGTACAGGACAATAACAATAAGTCACACCAAATATGTAAGTACAACAATAGCTGCTCGAAGTAAAGGCACAATGTATACACGGGGAAACAAATATCACATCGTAATGCATGTCCCTCGTCCTCACCTGCACGGAAACACCCTTCATTCCATGAACTCACAATAATATGGCACGACATCACCCTTCGTGCATTAGCACTCAATCACAATATCACGCATGGCATCACCCTTCGGGCTTTTACTCTCAATAATATGGCACGACATCACCCTTCGTGCATTAGCACTCAATCACAATATCACGCATGGCATCACCCTTCGGGCTTTTACTCTCAATAATATGGCACGACATCCCCCTTAGTACTTTTAATTTCAATAACATGGCACGACATCAACTTTCGTTCTTTTACTCTCAATAATATGGCACAGCATCATCCTTCGTGCTTTTAATTTCAATAATATGGCACTACATCAACCTTCATGCTTTACACTCTTTCCTCACATGACTAATGAATATAGACAAATGGCACGGTATCACCATTTGTGCTTAACACTTTTCCTCACCCAAACAAATGAAATGATAGTATTCAGACAAGGGAATCAACAACATAAATAACTATAGAAACCATATTGTCCCGGCAAAGGAGTCAACGATGCAAAATATATCATCCGCAACCTGAACAATAATATAAACCATAATGTCCCGGCAAGGGAGTCAACAATGAAAACAGTATCATCAACGTCATGAACAATAATAGAAACCATATTGTCCCGGCAAGGGAGTCAACAATGGAAACAATATCATCCCAGCAAGGGAAACAACTATAACCAATGTTGCTTAATTAATTAGCTTCACGAAATAAATCCCAACTTGAATCAATGCTCCACAATAGGAAATGCCAAGAAAATACCATCAACATGTATAATCATCAAGTTAGGCTAAGTAGTTCTTAATGAAAGATCATATCAATCGTAATATACGACCCACGGCCATGCTTGACACCAACATATAATATGTATTGGTAAAAAAGAGTTTCACACGTAAGCCAACTTTTGAAAACTCAACTAGTCACGTGGACACGGGAAAACACGATAGCTGGAAATAACTCTTTGAAGAGGTACGGTACAAAGAGACATGGTTCATCAAACTCACGAACTTATCAGCCACGAGAAGTCCAATTTGATCAAAACGGGAGAGAGGCACGGTCAGAATGAATCTAGACAAAGCTATGGGCAGATTCACGAACCCACAATTTATCACTCGAACGTTATGTAACTGAACCCCTGTTTACCGTTATCCATTGTAACACCTCATTAATGTCATACTTAGTCATTAATGAGTGACCATATCAGCAATCGTACGTTATAAGAATCTCCTATATAAGGGAGGGGAATACAGCTTGTAAAGGCATCTGATTCTCGAAATACAATCAACTTCGATCTTTTATTTCTGTAATATTGTCTATTATTCATTTATTCATTATCTCGATTATCAGTAACCGGTATTCATCTTAAAAATAAGCTTTAGTCTAAGGGCCTAATTTTTTGGTTAAAAAAATTTGTTCCGTTACCGGGAATCTAATAATCATTGTTTACTTTCCAAGTGATATCCGTTGAATTATGTCAAACCCTAACGACAACAGCCAGCAAAGAAGTGGAACCCCAGTTCCATCACCTTCAGGAACCCTATGTGGTTCAAGGGAACAATCCCTAGAAAGATCCAATAACAACCATGGTAATAATGATCAAACTGTGGAACAAGATCATGTAAAGCAAATGATTGCAGAGTATGTGAGCCAAGCTTTTCAGGAAGTTGAGAGAGGATTACCAGCAGTGTTGCCTACACCGCCAACGCCACCCCCCAAGAACACCATCACCATGGAAAATCCTCAATCTGGGTTGGCAAACTCAGGAAGAGGATATACTCCTAATGAATCTGTCGAAATGAGACCAGGTATATCTAATAACTCAGAATTACAAAATTTACTGTTAACCATGCAAAAACAGATGAAGGAGCAGAACGATCGCATCAAACAAATTGTTGGTGTACCACCTATTATCAAAGGCATCGATGTTGATAGATATTCTCAAGAACCGTGGAAGCCTAGTGTGGCACCTTCGCCTATACCCAAGAAGTTTAAAATGCCTGACGTTCCCAAATATGATGGAACAACTGACCCACACGACCATGTGACTACTTTCACAACTGGGGTAAAAGGCAACGACTTAACGAAACAAGAGATTGAATTAGTCCTTGTCAAAAAATTTGGGGAAACACTTACCAAAGGGGCTCTAACCTGGTATTCTCTTCTCCCTAAAAATTCTATTGACTCTTTTGCTGAGCTTGCAGATTCATTTATAAAAGCACACTCTGGTGCACAAAAAGTTGAGAAAAGAATGGAAGACATATTCAAAATAAAATAAGGAGACACGAAACTACTCTGTGAGTTTGTAGATAGGTTTCAACGAGAAAGAATGCAGTTACCTAGGGTTCCTGATAATTGGGCAGCCATGGCGTTTGCAAGCAATTTGATTGATAAAAGCTCAGAAGCCACCAGGCGACTTAAGGAGAATCTAAGAGAATTCCCCGCCACAACATGAAACGATGTATATAACAGTAACATTACTAAACTCAGAATAGAAGAAGATATCATTGCTCGTTCGAGAGATGAAGATCATTCTAGATCTCGACGACCTGAATCAGATAGAAGATCAGGTAAAAACAGGTACGATCCTTACTTCGGACCCTCGGGACGCGATATCCGCCCCAGGTTCAAAAACACTAGGTCGGACTATAGACTACAAGGAACCGATGTAATCTCATCCTCGTCTAGATCTAGAAAAGATCGAGATGAACGACCTAGAGTTAGTTCTCAAATTGGGGATCATACCTTTAACGTAAGTACTACTGAACTTTTCTCAATATTGAAGAACATGGGAGACAAGGTCAAATGGCCCAAAGAGATGCGGTCAAATCCAAGTAGAAGAAACCTAGATCATTGGTGTGAATTTCACAATGATCATGGGCATAAAACTGTGGATTGCAGATTTCTACAAGGAGAAGTAGAAAATTTGTTAAAACAAGGCTATTTAACAAAATTGTTTAGTGATAAAGGTAAAAAGGCATACATGAGGAACATGAAGGAGCCCCCAAATCCTCCAACTCCAAAACAAACCGTTAACATAATACGCGGCGATGAAGAAGTAAAAGGAGTGATTTGCAAAACAACCACAAAGTTCACAATTACACACGGGAAACGTGCTCGTGGAGAGGACAATCGTCACACCCCGAAATCCCACCATCGGGCCGTGATGGCGTCTAACGTTGAACCCGCTAGACAAGCCAACGTGTATAGATAAACTAGGATATTAACATCAATTTAATAGGATAAACTAAACGGTTCACAATTTAACATCGTAAATAAATATGGTTTCAAGGTAAATAAGGACAACATAATACAACGACGCGTAAGTTTTTCCCAAACCTTGGAGTCACAATTTCACGAACTGTCTATACGAGTGCTAAATACAAGTCTAAAAAGATAATACATAGTTGTCTCCTAGACGAGGAAAAAAAGAAACAAGACAGAAGTGAAGACAAAGGGATGGAAGAGACGCCAAAGCCCACGAATGCCAGCGGGTATACCTTGAAGCCTCTATGATAAGTTGGAAGACACTCCCACTAATGATGGCCTCCGGGTCCGGCTGCCCTGCGCAACATAAAAGAAGTGCAGGTGTAGCATCAGTACAACCGACCCCATCTACTGAGTAAGTGCCGAGCCTAACCTCGGCGAAGTAGCGACGAGGCTAAGACACGGCAATAAAATGTACTTGTGCAGTTCAATAATATAGCAGAAACTAACAAGAGTACAATTACAGGGAGCACATGCTGAGGGTAAGAGATAGCAAATACTGAAATGACAGAAACGAAAACAACAGTCTGAAATATCTGAAAATAATAACGAAAAATGACAACAAAGATTGAACAGTGAAAGATGCGGCACGGCATGTCCCATCGTGCATAATAACAATGTAAAACACGGCACGTAATGTCCCCTCGTGCATAATCAATATAAACACGGCACGGAATGTCCCCTCGTGCATAATAACAATATAAACATGGCACGGAATGTCCCCTCATGCATAATAACAATATAAAACATGGCACGGAATGTCCCCTCGTGCATAATGACAATATAAACATGGCACGAAATGTCCCCTCGTGCATAACAAATATAAAACATGGCACAGAATGTCCCCTCGTGCATAATAAATATCTTCATTATTCGTTTCACAACTTGAGCCAATGTTCCAAAGATGTTTAAAGATTTCAATTTCCTTCACATGCCCATTTACGTCATACAGAGATCATCAATTAAGCATAGAAATTACAACAAAACTGGAATATTCACAATATAGGGACTCACGGTCATGCTAGACACCAATGTATAGATACTCGTCACCATGCCTATACATTATATTTGAAAATTAGCAACTAGCAAATAATAATCAACTCCTATTCCCTCAAGCTAAGGTTAGGCCAAACACTTACCTTGGGTCAAAATTATAGCAATCAACCCTCTAACACCACCTTTCCTTTAGAATTCAACTCCGGAATGGTATTATCTTGACATAATCAGCTCAAGTATATCAATAAGGATTCAATGATTCAATTACATGGCCTAATTATCCATTTCCTAGCATTCTTCCAAAATTATCAAAATTCGACCCCGGGCCCGCTTGGTCCAAACACAAGGCTCGGACCAAAACCATGTCACCCATTCACCCACGAGCCCGAATATATAATTTGTTTTCAAATTCGACCCCAAAACGAGGTCTTAATCAAGAAAATTCAAAAGGGCCTAACTCTACCCAAATTCTAGATTTTCTACTCTAATTTGCATGTTTTAGGTTTAGGAATTCATTAATTATAGATGAAAAATGAAGGAAATGAGTTAAAATTTACTAACCCAAGATGTTTTGGTGAAGGAAGGCTCCAATGGACGTCTAAGGGCCTTGGAGAAGAAGAAGTTCGTTATTTTCTAAGTGAATCTCGTCGCTACTGGTTCTGGAAATATTTATATACTACTGGGCAAAATAGCCCTTCGCGTTCAAGGAAGTGAGGTTGCGTTCGCGAAGGGTAGACTGGGCAAGCCATCGCGTTCGCGGAAAGGAGAATGCGAACGCAAAGAGTAAAAAGGCTGGGTTCCAGAAGTTGACTTACGCGAACACGTGGGACATCACGCGAACGCGATGAAGGGGGCCTGTAAGGCTACGTGTTTGCGGTCAACTGCACGCGAACGCGAAGAGGAAAAGGGGGCTAAGCCCTCAGGGTCAAATAACCCTACGCGTTTGCGAGGGAATGGATGCGAACGCGATGGAGGAAAAGCTTAAAGCTTTGCGAACGCGAAGAACAAATGAACCTACAACTCTTGAAGCCAAAAACCAGCAATCTTCCTAAGTTCAAAGTCACTCCGAGACACCTCCGAAACACTCCCAAGCCCTCGGGGATCCTAACAAATCACATGCACTGACTCAACAACATCCTACGAACTTAACCGTGCGATCAAATCGCAAATATAACATCATATACATCGAATTAAACCTCAAAATCCATGAATTCTATCAAATTCCACAAAACATCAAATTTCCCATTTCAAGTCCGAAACACGTCAAACGAAATCCGTTTTCAACCAAACTTTACAGAAAGCACTTAAACCATATATAGACCTGTACCGGGCGCCGGAACAAAAATACGGGCCCGATACCATCACTTTCTAATCAGATTTCATTTTCAACTACTCAAAAATTCATTTCTCGGGCTTGGGACCTCGGAATTCGATTCCGGGCATACCCCAAAGTCCCATATTTTCCTACAGACCCTCCGGGACCGTCAAATCACGGGTCCGAGTCCGTTTACCCAAAATGTTGACCGAAGTCAAATACATTAATTTTAATATCAAATCTTAGCATTTTTCACATAATTTCATATTTAAGCTGTTTGGCTACGCGCCCGGAATGAGCACGCAAATCGAGGAAACAACAAATGAGGTTTTCAAGGCCTCGGAAGTACGGTGGGGGGTAATAAAATAGGTGATGACCCTTTGGGTTGTCACAACGATATAACCTTCGATGATGTAGATAATGCTTCCGCACAATGATGCTCTAGTAATATCTCTACTTATTCATGACACTAACGTGCAAAGATTGTTGATTGATCCAGGCAGTTCAGTCAATATCATTTTGCTAAGAGTTGTGGAAGAAATGCTACTGGGGAATCAAGTAATCCCAAAAGCACAAGCCATATCCGGGTTTGATAACTCTACGGTTATAACAAAAGGAGAAATTGAGTTTAACACCTATGATGAGGGGGTGATTAAAAGAGTTAGGTTCCAAGTAATTTATACTCACATGGCTTATAACGTGATCATCGGAAGGCCATGGATCCACGACATAAAAGCGATACCCTCCATGTTGCATCAGGTAATTAAATTTTCCTCTGAATGGGGGATTCAACGATTCAAAGGAGATCAGCAGACCTCAAAATATTTAAATTATGTGGTACACTACAACAAGAAAATAGAAGTGGAAGAATTACTAGATAAGGAAATCTCCCAACAGGTAACACCGCCCAAACAGACATGGAAAAAATTACTGCCCAAATAGGTATGAAAGATATTATTACTGAAACAGGCACGAAAGAAATACTTACGAGCAGAAGAGTAAGTTACCAGGGAAGGTGTACTATACCATACAGATGCGGATTCCAGACCGGACGTCATTCATGAACTGGAGGAACATGAGCACATAAAAACAACTACGGAGGAGCTCGAAGCTATTATGTTATCTGAACAAAAACCTGAGCAAAAGGTGTATATAGGCACAAGGCTAAGCCCCACTCGAAGAGGTAAGTTAATTGATTATTTAAAGGCTAACGCAGACAGTTTTGCGTGGTCCCACTCAGATATGGCAGCCATCCCACCAGAATTGATGACTCATAAACTAAATGAAGATTTATCCTTCGTATCTGTTAAGTAGAAGAAAAGAAAGCAAGGACCATTCAAGAACCAAGTGATCGACGAAGAGGTACATAAACTCTTGAAGATTGGTTCGATACGAGAGGTAACGTACCCTAAATGGTTGGCAAACACCGTGGTAGTACCTAAAAAGAATGGCAAGTGGAGAGTATGCGTAGATTATACTGATTTAAACAAATCATGCCCGAAGGATTCATTCCCATTACCTCATATAGATCAAATGATTGATGCTACCGCAGGTCATGAACTATTAAGCTTTCTAGATGCATATTCTGGTTATAATCAGATTAAAATGGATCCTTTAGACGAGGAAAAAACCTCATTTATCATTAATAGGGGAACTTATTGTTATAAAGTCATGCCTTTTGGCCTAAACAATGCTGGAGCCACCTATCAAAGGCTAGTGACCAAGATGAACATCTGAGAAAAATGGTGGAGGTGTACATCGATGACATGTTGGTAAAATCAACACAAGCACAAGATCATTTCCAGCACCTATCTACTGCTTTTGATATTTTACGCATGTATAATATGAAATTGAATAAAGAGAAATGCGCTTTTGGAGTGAAATGAGGCAAATATTTGGGTTTTNACTGCTTTCAAAGCCAAAAGAAGGGGAATGATTGTACATCTACCTGGTTGTCTCAGAAATTGTTGTAAGTGCAGTATTGGTAAGAGAAGAAAAAGGTAAACAATCACCTATCTATTATGTAAGTAAAACTTTGCTAGATGTTGTGAATAGATATCCACATCTGGAAAGGTTAGCTTTAGATTTAATAATGGCATCTAGAAAATTATGACTCTATTTTCAATGCCACCCAATCAATGTTGTGACTTCATATCCTTTAAGAAATATTCTTTATAAACAAGAATTATTAGGAAGATTAGCCAAGTGGGCAATAGAACTAAGTGAGCATGAGATAATTTTTCAGCCTAGGACTACAATTGAGTCTCAAATACTAGCTGATTTTGTTGTTGACTTTAGTAATGGCATTGTATCTGAAGTAGAAAAAGAGTTACAACTCTTTAACGGTGTTAATCCAGGCCTGTGGACCTTGTTCACTGATAATTCTTCAAATGTAAAAGGCGCTGGCTTAGGCATAGTCTTAATATCACCCACGGGTGTAAAAACACGACAAGCTATAGAGTGTTATCCTATCTCTAACAATGAAGCAGAGTACGAAGTTGTTATTGCAGGGCTTGAACTTGCACGGGAGCTATCAATCGAGCAAATTGTGATCAACAACGACTTCCAACTAGTAGTAAATCAAATACAGGGGACTTACATCGCTCGAGAAACTAGAATGCAACAGTATCTTGAAAAAGCACGAGAGCTCATGAGACAATTCAAAATATGGAAGGTAGTGCAAATACCTAGGGAGGAAAATGCGGAGGCAGATGCATTAGCTAACCTCGCAGCAGTCACGGAAGTAACGAACAAAGATAATACAATTGTCGTTCAACTATTTCATTCAATAATAGACCAGGACAGGAATGAGGTAACTTTCAACAACCTAACCTGGGACTGGAGAAACGAAATTTTTAATTTTTTGCAGAATGGCACCATACCTGAAGACAGGAAAGCGGCTCAAGTACTACGCCGCAAAGATGCACGATACTACCTTATTCGCAACTTACTTTAACGCAAGATGTTCAGAGGACCCCTAGCTAAATGCCTTGGGCCTAACCAAATGGAATTTGTGATGAAAGAACTCCACGAAGAACACTATGGAAATCACTTAGGGGAAAGATCCTTAGTGAAAACACTAATCAGATCCGGATACTATTGGCCTAAGATTGAAGAAGAAGCCGAGAATTTCGTATCCAAATGTGACAGATGCCAAAGGTTTTCCAATAACATGCATCGACCAGCGGAATTATTACATCCAATAATATCCCCATGGTCTTTCATGAAATGGGGGATGGATATAGTAGGACCTTTACCCACAGCTAAAGGACATGTATGATTTTTACTCGTATTAACCGACTATTTTACAAAATGGGTAGAGGCAGAGGTGTTCAAACAAGTGCGAGAAAAGAAAGTTAAAAGCTTCTTATGGCGAAACATAATATTCCTCTTTAGAATACCAAAGGAAATCGTGTGTGATAATGGCCCACAATTCATAGGCTCACAAATCACAGAGTTCTTCGAAAGTTGGCAAATCAAGCGGATCACTTCAATGCCGTACCACCCTGTGGCTAACGGTCAAGTTGAATCAACGAATAAAGTCATCATCAACAATCTAAAGAAGCGGCTAAATAAAGACAAAGGAAACTGACCTGATGAATTACCAGCGTAACTATGGGCGTACAGAACAACCTCAATAATAGCCACAGGAGAAAATCCATTCACATTTGTTTATGGCTCAGAAGCCTTAATACCTGTGGTGATTGGCAAACTAAGCATAAGGTTCTCAAAAGCCACAGAAGGTGAAAACGACGACGAACTAAGCATTAACCTGGACCTGCTCGAACCACGGAGAGAAGCAGCATTGATACGGATGGCAGCTCAAAAACAAATCATAGAGCGTTATTACAACCATAAATCTCATCTCAGGTACTTTAAAATTGGGGACTTCGCCCTCAAAAATTCTTTCAATCAACAAAAGAAGCAGGTGCAGGAAAGCTAAATCCAAACTGGGAAGGAC
>MDKI01103582.1:0-26352 GCA_005239505.1 Nicotiana paniculata | reverse complement strand
CGGGCATACGCCCAAATCCCATATTTTCCTACGGACCCTCCGGGACCGTCAAATCATGGGTCCAGGTCTATTTACAAAAAACGTTGAACAAAGTCAACTTTATTAAATTTTCTAATACAAAATTATCAGATTTTCACATAAAGGCTTCCCGGCTAGATGCCCGGGCTGTGCATGCAAATCAAGGTGAGATAGAAGGAGGTTTTCACGACCTCGAAACATAGAATTAGCTAGAAATATACGGGATGACCTTTTGGGTCATCACATCCCCCCTCTTAAACAAATGTTCGTCCTCGAACGTGCCAGGATTCACCTTGAACTCATCCAATCACTGATTGTACACTTCTAACACATACCCGGGGGTGATCCCACGTCACCCCAATCCATGAAAGCTTGGCGAAACAATCACCACTGCAATATAGCCTTCACATCACCACTGATAAGCCTCCTACCTCTACTTCTCTCCCTCTACTCATTTACAAAAGACTCGATTCTAAATCCACGTCCGGCATTAGTCTCAGTCAACTGCATCAACTCATGACTACACCCACAAGGCACGGCCATACAACATAGCACATCACACATAGGCTCATATAACACTTTTGATCACAATAGCTGCCCGAAATCAATTCGACATTGACAATTAGCCCCACATCTGAAAGAACTCTGTTCCCAAACCCCATAACACTGATAATGATGCAATGAACACAAAGACTTCATTATTAAACACCCGAGTTACCAGCCACAACTGACACCACCGGGCACACATCCCACAAACTAAACTAAAGAAAACACATAACGAAATGACTGAATATGAAAATGGAAACATATAAATGAACTATCAAACAAGCCCATAGGCACAACTCTTTATCAATACCGACTTACCAAAAGTAATATAACAGGAAGAAGCAAAGCATATGAACAAATCACAAGGATACCATCCTGATAAAATTTCCACTACGGTACTCAGCCCGGTCCAAATATATTGAATCACAAATATCACGAGGACCTCGTCCTCAACTCTGTATCACATACCGAAAATATATCACACTAATTGAAATTCCTCCACTAGTTCATCTCAACTGATAAAATCATAATGCTAACTGAACACACATCTCGATGGAGTATCAAATCACCACTCGTAAGCAAAATATTTAGGAAAATCACATAAAGCTTACCACGAAGAACATCAAGGAATCACTGCCAGTTTCACTACTATCAAGAATGAATAAAACAATGATAGACACAGGCTACTACTCACAGAATCTCTCTACAGGATCAAGCACAAAATGGAATGCAAAACATGAAACTCATCCATAAGTGAAACAACAAATAAGGGAACTCGTCCCGACCAGCAGAGCTATAATGAAATACAATTGGTTCTCCTTTGTAACACATCAAAAAATACCTGTGTGATAATATATGGCACATCGGCCTCCGGCCTACTATATGCAACACATCAACAGGTTGGGCCTCCCCCTCTTAGGCGCCCTCTACTCACCTGAATACCCTGCTACCACACACCTACCTGAATCTTGGGACAATCTCTCACCCTGTGGCTAATATCTCCACACTGAAAGCAATCTCGTTGTCGACATGGCTGTGGAAAAACACACAATACGAATCCTCTGAGACCCATGATTACCTGAAATACCATGCGAAGATGGTAATGCAAACTGAACTGGTTGACCCACAAAACTTCTACCATGTCGTACCTTGACCCCATAATACGAACTAGTAGATTCCTCCGATCTACGAGGCCTCATTGCCTCCCTGAACTCTCTCTCTCTGATCTCGTCTGTCCTCTCGCTCCCGATCCCGCATGCGCTCTAACCGGCGAGTGATCCCTACTACCTGCTGAAACGAGGCATCCTACTCTAGCTCTCGAGTCCCACTAAACCGAATATCATGCCTGAATCTCCCAATGACTCTACGGACTCATCTCCTAACTGAAGAAACCAAGTGAAGTGCATGCCTGGCCCACTCACTAAATCTAACGGCATGCTCCAATAGTGACACAGCGCCCTGACGCAACTGCTCAAACTCTGCGCGCCGTATATCTCGAAGGAACTGAGGTGCAACCTCCCTCAAAGCATCTCTGAAAACTGAATCCATGCTAGTGAAGCTAACTCGGCCCGGTTACCCCAGCTCATATGCCGCCACCACTGATCAACCCACTACTCTGAACCTGAGACGTGACAAAATCAATCTCGCTCGTCTCCACAATACCCAAAGTACGAAGAATATAGTGACACTCCTCCAGGAAACCCTGGGCACCATTTGTCGCCAATACACTGAAAGATAGAACAGTGATATTTCATGTACCTCTCAAGTCCAAGGTATTCCTCCTCCGATGCTACTGTCCTAACCACGGGCTAAACTGAAACCAAATGTCATGCTGCCATAACAACTAGAACCTGTCCAATATGATTTCACTGCTCTGGAGTGTAGATGGTGGGAGTCTGAACTCCTTCCCTGGTCTGTGAAGCAACTGGTGCACTAGAATCAACCCTGCCTGAGTCGATGTACCAATTGTACTCAAAACTGCGCTCAGGTCTCCTGAAGTCCGGGGTAGCAACAGGCACCCCCAGTACTTGTCCCCCAACTAGAACTACGGGCGACTCCTCAACGGCTGCTCTGGTAGGCATCTTAACTGTGGCACGTGCTCCTCGTTGACCTCTGTCTCTGACCCTTGCGACATTTTCTTCGGGGTAACATTATCAGGAACCGTCGCTCGTGTCCTCACCATCGGTGAGAGAATGGCACGATAATTTCAAACTTCAAGATCAATAAACTTGCACGATAGGAATGGAGGAAGTGAAATTGTCCTAATAGTTCTGTAGCCTCTCGAAGATAAGTACATACGTCTCCGTACTGATCCGCAAGACTCTACTAAACTCGCTTATGACTCGTAGCACCTATGAACCTAGAGCTCTGATACCAACTCGTCATGACCCAAATTTCCCTCTGTTGCGTATCGTGATGGAACCTAGTCTTAGGGATTAGGTAAGCCTAACAGTTACTGAGTAACAACAATAATAAAAGGAAAACTAACAGTCTTGAAATAGAATCTCAACAGAATATACAAACTTTTCCAAAACCGGTAATACAAGTCATAAGCTCTACGAATCTTCTACAACTTCTAAGTACAACTATTTGGAAATAGATATAACAGTGTATGAATAATAAATACAAGGAAGGTGACTCTAACGCCTGCGAACGCAGCAGCAGGTTACCTTGCGTCTCCTCAGCAATCATTTACACAGTTACTACAATATATACCTGGATATGCACACAAAAATGTGCAGAAGTGTAGTATGAGCACACCACATCGGTGCCCAGTAAGTATCAAGACTAACCTTGGTGGAGTAGTGACGAGAACTAGTCAAGACACCACTGGTCTACAAAATAAATAACATGAATATAGAAATGACCGAACGTTACATCTATCTATGACTTCACGAAATAATTTACAACAATGACAATATAGAGCGGGAGGAAATTACATAAATCAATCATGAAACAGCACCAAAAACACACAGAAAAATGGACAACAAGACAAGCTGAATCGAAAGGAAACACAATACAATAGAGAACACCAATAACTCAACTCCACGTCGGTTTGTTCACATCGGGCCTTAGCCATTAAAATCCATAACTGGTAGAAACCTTTAAACATCTGTTCGTATGAAAAACTTTTGCAAATAAAATCATTTTAGTATGGAAGAGTTTCCTTTGAAAATATAATTTCTCCAAAAGTAGATATAAGTATATTTAATATAGAGAATTACGTAAAACATAGTTTATTTCAAAATACGAAGCTTCCCAAAGATGTTTTCCCAAAAAATGACTTCCAAATATCATTTTAGGCAAGACTAGTGCTTTTCAAATATACCCTCGGTGTAAAAGTCATTCAAACATAATCATTTCAAAACCATTACTTTTTCAATAATACATTTCAATAAAAAACCCTTGATTAAAATCTCCTCAAGATTTATCCACCGGAACTCAGTCCGTAACTCAGAAATTGTCATGCAGTACCGGAAGAATATCAAATCTTGCCAATAAATGCAGTAAGAGATCGGTAGGAATATTCAAATTTAGAACAACGAAATAAAATGCAAAGACGAGCGCACGGTATCACCCTTCGTGCTTTACTCTCATCCTCACCAAAACAAGTGCAATAAATAGCAAACAAGAACAACGGAAATAATAATGCATAAACACTCGGCACAGAACGTCCCCTCGTGCATAACCTCACAAACACTCAGCACGGAATGTCCCCTCGTTCAATAAATAAATAAACACTCGGCACGGAATGTCCCCTCGTGCATAACCTCACAAACACTCGGCACAGAATGTCCCATCGTGCAATAAATAAATAAACACTCGGCACGGAATGTCCCCTCGTGCAATAAATAAATAAACACTAGGCACGGAATATCCCATCGTGCAATAAATAAATAAACAGCAATTTAACAAGGTAAATCAGCAATAAGAACCATAAACCACAACATCCGTTAATCAACAATAAGAACCATAAATCACAACATCCGGGCAAGGGAGTCAACAACGCAAACAATATCATTAACAGTATAAACAATAAATAGAAATCATACCATCCCGAAAAGGGAGTCAACAATGAAAACAACATCATCCCGACAAGGGAAACAACTATAACCAATCTCGTCTAACAATTAACTTTACGAAATAAAACTCAGCTCAAACCAGGGCCCAATAATAGGCAACATCAAGAAAACACCAACAACATAAGTGTATATCAACTAGATCCAAGTAGCACATGAGGGAAGAATCATATAAAACACAATGTAAGACTCGCGGGCATGCTTAACACCAACGAACGGATGTTCTAACTACGGATAAATAACTACAAAGCTAGATAACACTAGTATAGTCAATTTGGCAGTTTTAGGAAGCAAGTATAGCATGAAGATAAGAGCGTTAAGATATTCAATTAAGTCATTTAAGGTAAAATAGCCAACCAAGGAATCCAAAAGCAAGTAATTCTAATTTAAGCAGGAAATGATGAAATTAACAACCAAGGATTCAAACTTAACGATTACAACTCATACACAGTAACATGAGAACCTACGAATCCGAAAAGGCCAATCTATTAGCAAATAAGTCCGAGTACGCACTCGTCACCTCGTATACACGGACTACAATCAACAAAGAAGACTCAATCATAAGGGGTAGTTCCCCCACACAAGGTTAGGCAAGATACTTACCTCGACTCCAAGAATCCAAATCAAGCCTCTAGCACTGTTTTTTTTTCCTTTCAAACCTGACTCCAAATTCAATCGTATCTAGACATAATTGACTCAATAACGTCAATAAGTGGTAAACAATTCAATTTAAATGCCTAATTATAGATTTCCCAACATTCTTCCAAAATTTCAAAAAATCGACCCCAAGCCCGCTTGGTCAAAACACGAGGTTCGGATCAAAACCCGATCACCCATTCACCTACGAGCCCGAATATATAATTTGTTTTGAAATCCGACCCAAAACAAGGTCAAATTCTCAAATATTCAAAAAGCCCTAACTCTACCCAAAACCCCAATTTCTACCTTTAATTTCATATTTTTAGGCTTAGAATCTAATAATGGTTGATGAAAACGGAAGAAAATGAAGTTAGAATTACTTACCTATGAAGCTATGGAGGAAGAGATGCTCCAAAATCGCCTAAGAGAGTTGGGGAAGATGAAGTTTGAGAAAAATGGGGTAAATCCCGTAATGGTTATGTTTTTGGGTATTAAAAAATGACTAGGCGAAATAAAGCAGTGCATTCGCGGTCCAAGCTCCGCGTTCGCACAGGGTAATTTCTATCTAGCCCCCAGGCCCACGCTAACATTGTGCGTTCGCACCCTATCACCCGCGTTCGCACAGTACCCCTCCCCCCCAAGGACCCTCAGCGATCGCATCCTGCTTGATGCGTTCGCACTGAACAAATTGACCCTGACCCCCGGACCCCACTTTACCCTGTGCGTTCGCACTCCCTTGAGTGCGTTCGCATAAGGCATTTACATGAACACCATAAAACAACACCCACATCAGATTTTTTAAGGCATTTGCACTCCGACGCCTACTCGAAACTCACCCGAGCCCTCGGGGCTCAAAACCAAATATACACACAACCTCAAAAACATCCTACGGACTTTTTCAAGTAATCAAAACACCGAAATAACATAACAACCATGGAATTAAACCTCAAAATCAATGAAATTCCTTTAAACTTCTAAAACTTCTAAATTTTCCATTTATTATCCGAATCACGCCAAACGAAGTCCGTTTATTTCCAAATTTCACAGATAACACATATAAAACATATTGAACCTGTTCCGGACTCCGGAACCAAGATACAGGCCCGATACCATATGTTTTCACCTCAAATTTCATTTTAAAATCCTTTATATTTTTCAGAAAACAATTTTCTTTAAAAATTCATTTCTCAGACTTGGGACCTCAGAATTCGATTCCAGGCATACGCCCAAGTCCCATAGTTTTCTACGAACCCTCCGGGATAGTCAAATCACGGGTCCGGGTCTCTTTACCAAAAATGTTGACCGAAATCAACTTTATCAAAATTTCTAATACAAAATTATCATTTTTATCAGTTTTTCACATAAAGCTTCCCGGCTACATGCTCGGGCTGCACACGCAAATCGAGGTGAGATAGAAGGAGGTTTTCACGACCTCAGAACATAAAATTAGCTAGAAATATACGTGATGACCTTTTGGGTCATCACATTGTAAAACAACTGAAAGAAAGAATTATAAATGTTGAAACTGAAACTAAGCTGATAACTGAGAATTGATAATTGATAACTTAAATGATAACTATTGAAATTGAAACTGAAATGATAAATGAAATAATAATTGATAATTGAACTGATAACTGAAACGATAACTAATAACCGAGCTAAACAAAGAAAGTAAGGATATGAATACTGCCTCTTCTAACGATGAACAACCTGTTTATCTGAATAAACTACGTCCTCGGGCCGAAGTATATGTATACATAACTACCGGCGCAGGCCCAAAAATGCATAAAGCATCTATTACGGCCTCAGGCTCAAACATGCATAAAGCATAAACTACGGCCTCAGGCCCAAATATTCATAAAGCATATAAATTATGGCCTAGGCCCAAATATAGGTGTTCAACATTCAGGGATTTAAATTCAGGAGCTGAGAATCATAGTGCAATATGTGATGCTGAAATACTGAATCATATTGAGTTACATGATACTGGAATACTGAATAGCACTATACCGAGACATGTATTCATGAACTGATTATAAAAACTGAAACTTTAATTGTTTATGACATGCTGAGAAAGCTAGACTGAGACTCATGGGAATCAAATACAAGTCTATATTGATTATGCACTGAGATCACAACGTTCAGAATGAAAGTCATGAATGAGTTATGAAGCTAGATAATAGAAGTTCTACAACTATTCAAGGAACTAGGCCTAACTATATTTCTGAGGCAGTTAGTAATGTCGTAAAAGAAACATAGTGTAGGGAGAATCATTAACATTACCAAAAATAGAGAGTTAGCCTCACATACCTTAACTTCCTGCTCTTGAGCATAATATTACATTCTCCAACCCGTTCAACATTAATCTATATCAATACAATCCAAAGGGAGTCCATATTAGCAATACTACTCATGTTTTTGTCACTTAGGCATTTTATCAAACACCTTATGGGTGTAAAGCCTCATAGCCCTCATTAATGGTGTTTCTACACCCAACAAGCCATTCTCTTGCTCCTAGATAAATTCTAAAATCTCAAATTTCTTATAATCAATATCACTCTTCTTCACCTATAAGAAAAACAACATCATTAACCAATAACCAACAATCAACAAACCAAATTTATAATTATTCATATTTTCTATCAAACTCATCAACTCATATCTCATGAAAATAGAGTTTATAATCATTAATCCAATGGTATAATCGATTAGAGGGTGAAGACATTACCTTTTTGAAGTTCAATCCTCTTGAATTCGAGTTCTAGGGTTTCTTCTCTCAACAATGATGTCCCAATCGAATATATAATGATTTGGAGGATTTACCATGTTAATAAGGTGTTGGGAAATTGAAATCAACTTAGCGTCACCATTAGAAATCACCTTGGATGGTGGAGGGACCTTGGGGAGGTTAGGTTCTTGAGAGCTTCCCTTTCTAGAGAAAGTTTTTGTGTTTTGGGTTGTGGGGGACGAAGTAGGGGTTTATAAATGACCCCCTGGGTGCGCCCCCGAGCACCTGAAGGTCCGAAAACATACCTAAATGTGCAGAAAGGCAGTAGCACCGCCACAAGTGTACAGCCGCGCACGGGACCATCCGGGCGCGTACCTGGGCACGCATACTATGCATTTCTCAGTAAAACGTGCATAATATTTTGTACAGAGACCGTTCGAACTCCACAATATATTGTTGGAAAGATATTGCAAAGGGATACAACTTTTGTATTTTGAGTTTTCTCAAATTCTTTACAAAGTTTTACCAAATCTTGCTGGAAGATGGACCTTTTGTAAACTTAGTCGATTCTATCAAATCTTATCCTCACTCTCTGTCTTGATTCTAAAACAACTCTTTTTACCCATTCTCATCCCGATAGGACTTCATATGTACAAAATGCCATCTTAATACTCATTTAACATGTCCAAACCTAGTATGAATTTATGGAGTGTTACAGTAGCCTACGCGAACACGACTTGGAGGTCACGAATGCGAAAAAGAAAGGGAGTTGGGGCCTGCACGACGTTAAGCCTTCACGAACGCAGATCATGGACCGCGAACGCGAATTGCAGGGGCTAGAAGGCTTCACGAATGCAGCCCTTTGGTCGCGAACGTGTAGAGGAATTTTGGAGGCAGTGAATTTTTAGCCTTCGCGATCGTGAGAGAATTCGGGCCTTGGCAGACTTGATTTATACAGGATTTGGCTCATTTTCTTTCATTCTCTCTTGGTTTGGGCGATTTTTGGAGAGCTTCAAGGGGATATTTTCATCATGTATTGCAAGGTAAGTAATTCTCACATAATGTTAGTGAAGTACATGGATTATATGTGGATTTAAGCATAAAAATTGTGATATTTTGAAAGGAACCTAGAAATTGGTATTTTTGGATTTTTACCACAAAATTGGATATTGAATTGGGAATAAATCATATATTTGAGTTCGTAATATTATGATTAAAGTTTATCTTCAAAAAATTTTGGAATCCGAGCAAGTGGGCCCGAGGGTTGACTTTTTTGACTTTTCGAGCGGAAGTGGGAAGTGTTATAAATTAATTAATTACGATGTTGGAGTATATTTTTATTAATTTTTATGATTGTTTGACTAGTTTTGGATCAATGGGCATTTGGTTTGAGGTGCTAGTGAGGTGTTGGAGTCGGTTATGGAACTTTGGAGCGAGGTAAGTCTCATGTCTAACCCTGTGAGGGAGAATTTACGTCGTAGGTGTTGTTTTTGTTGTATGCTACATGTTGTGGGAGCTGCGCACAATGAGTGTCCGTGCGTATGCTAGAATTCCTGATTATGTTAGGTTCATGCCATGCTTTAATTGTAACGTTTGATTTATCCTTGCCTGTATAATTCCTTTATATCGCATTGTGAACTAAGACTAGGCTTGCATAGAGTGATAAACTCGCTATTGTAGTGATTTGACGAGCTACTTGATTAGCTGCGGAATAGTTGTGCTCCCTCTACGAATTTCTCTCGCATTGTGCATTTTCACCGAAAAGCTTCTTTAAACTTCATAACTCACTCATATATTCGTGAGTGGGGTCAGGGACCCGTTAAAGTATCATATTCTTATGGGATCAGGTCATTCACCTCGACAGTATCATATTCTCATGGGAGCGGACCGTTCGCCTCGGTAGTATAATAGATGCATCTATGGTTCGTGTTGTTCGACTCTCGGCAATGCACGCATCATTATGGGATTGGGGCGTACACCTCGGCAAACTACTCTTATGGGATCCGGTTGTTCGCCTCGGCAGCGTCGTGCATAATATTTGGCAAGAACCCATCGTATCCGTGAGTGTTCTTGATTTGAGTTGTGACGATCTATCTAATGGGTACCATTTTCCATATCCACTCCGGTTGAGGAGGTGATCGATAATTGAGGGCTTGTGTTTACTGTTCAGAGGAGGATCGTAACATGTGCTTAACTTATTTACACTATTTTTACCATGCCTTATACTTGTTTACTTTCTGTTGCACTTGATTTATTGGACAACCAGTAAGTGTCGATGTCAACCCTTCGTCACTACTTCTCTGGGTTAGGCTAGATACTTATTGGGTCGCGTAGATTTACGTACTCATGTTACACTTGCTGCACTTATTGTGCAAGTGTATATATATATATATTTCTCGGTAGATGCTCATGCACTTGTGACATCGGGTGTAGGAGGTTCCTACTGGATGTACATTATTATAGTTCACGCAATTATTATCATTTTACCTAGTAATTTATACTTTACACGGAAATTTATAAAGAGAATTCACAGGCTCCTACGAGCGCCCGATGTTTATTTTAATGGGATTTATGATTTGAGAATTTTTAAAATGAGTAATTAAGTCAGTGATTCACCGTTGGCTTGCCTGACGATGATGTTGAGCGCCATCACGGCCTTTAGGGGATTTTGGGTTATGATACTGACCGAGCTTCTCTACAGATTTTACAAAATACTACTCTCATTTGACAACAACTTCTTGATATATGCAATTGTAACAATGAGGAGGCTAAAGTTTCTTAAAAACGAATGCTAAAACTTTAAGACATGAAATATTTGTAATCATAGATGACTTTTTAATTATGTGTTAACATATTCAAAAGGAATTAAGGTCAAGTTAAATACTTGAAATATTATAAGAATTGCATGATTGAATTCGCTCGAATATTAATTGTGAAATTCATTTGATAGCAATTTTTTCACTATGATTGTGCCTTGCAATGATAATAAATATAGGTTGAGTAGGCTCATTATTCATCAGTTTGAGGTTGCAATTTTCCTCTTCAATTTGTGTGCAACTTATCGGACACTTATAATAGTATTTTTAAAATATATTATACTAATTAGCATAGGAAACACGAGCAACACACGTGTCTAAGACCTAATAAAACTAAAATAAAAAATAGACAATTGACATAGTTCTAAGAAACAAATAAATATATAAAGATATAATTTAAATTCTTATGCAGTAATTTCAATAATAAACTAAAAGTCAAAGTTTGATATTAAATAGAAAAGAAAAGGCGAATTTAATTTAATTGCTTATTGAATGTAATACTAAAATAATAATTATTATAATTATTGGTAGATTTATGACATATATTAAAAGAACCTCTCTATTTAAACTTTAAACTAATTTAACACCACCCATTTAGAAAAATAATACATCAATATTTCTATAATAGATAAACATATAATATAAAAATTAAAATATTATAGAACACAAACTAATGTCTAAAGAGAAGAATAGATATAATGTGTTCCTATCCCCAAAAATATTATTGGTAATTTAAGCAACGAAAGATCGAGAAATGGTCATACATGATAAAGTCAAGTAAAATTGCAGGAGTAATACAAAATTATATTTATTGCATTATATTAAAGTGGTAAGTCACCAAAAATTTGTATGATAATTTAATAATACTAAGTAATGGCTAGAATAATTAGAATAAGCAAGGAATAAAATATAAATTTCAAGTGAAAAATATAAATATAATACTTATAATTAGAATTATGATGAGAAAAGTCGTAAATAACTAAAAAAAGATTCCCATTCAAAAGACAAGAAAGTAATGTTTTCACAACCAAGAGATTAAGTGAAAGTAGCATGGGCTAGCTAGTGCGGATTATAATCAAAAAATTATCAGTATTTGCAAAGCCATTGAAAAATAGTCACTATTTTATACGGAGTTAAAATTTGGATAAAAATATCATAGCTGAAACATGGAAAGTTCCAGCATATTATGCTGGATTATGGAGCTAATGCGTATAAACTTCAAGCATATTATGTTTGAATAACACATTATGCTTGAATCTCATATGTAAAAAATTCGAACTCCAGCATATTATAGTGAAATTTTTAGGGAATTTTTATTTCGATGTAATTTTTACATAAAACAATAGCTAAATTTTGATTTTGAGACTGAATATATTTTAATTACCAATTACAAATTAAATTGTTTCAAACAAGATTTCCATAGATTAAAGAGATTTTCATTCCTATACCACAATACAAACTTATTTAACAAAGTTTTCTAAAGTTTGTTATTTACCTACTATGACTGTATATATTGTCTACAATTCATAAACATTCTCTTAAAAGACTCTTAATTGTTTAACACTACCTTAATTACTACGCTTCTTACCAACCCCAAAACAAACATCGCTGTTGCAGCTATAATCCCATACAAAAGTATACAAGGTTGCTTTGGTTCCTTTGAATTCACCCCAACTCCGTAGGACTTTGTTTTCTTTTCTAGGTAAAAATCCTTCATCAATTATCTCCCCCAAAATAGATTTTCACCCAAAAGAGATTATACATAAAAAAAAAAATCTTCGATGCACCTTCATCGCACTTGGTGATAATCTATTCAACTCACCAATTCGATTCCTCCAAATTCACCCAAAACTTGTACTCAACTTTCTCTGGTACCTAATTCCCATTTCCTTAACCTTCATTTACGATTCTGATGAGCTCGTCATTAATGGCTGCCTCCACCATGCCAAAACTTCTCTTCGATTGCCTCAACCTACTCACGCATGCCTCTATCCAAAACTAACTTCTCTTCAATTTCAATCGGTTTGGTATGGGAGTCAATTGTGACAGTCAAACTTGTTTATAACTTTCATACCGTATTCATACAAATATAATATAACTATAGTAATATACAACTTAAATATATACAACTTATCTATAACTATTCTACAACTAGGGGAATACATGGACCGAGTTGGTTCGATTTTTGTCAAAACCAAACCAAACCAACTATATCGGCTTGGATTGGTTCGGTTTCGTCGAATTTTTCGGATTTTCGGATTTTTTGTTCCATGAATATTATTTCAATTTTACTTAGTTAAACATATGGTCTATTAAAATATTCTAATGAGAGATTTTTTTAAGTAACACATGATATTTATTTTCTTAGTCGTCTAACAATAATTTTC
Organism: Nicotiana paniculata; assembly: GCA_005239505.1. Classification (NCBI taxonomy): domain Eukaryota; kingdom Viridiplantae; phylum Streptophyta; class Magnoliopsida; order Solanales; family Solanaceae; genus Nicotiana; species Nicotiana paniculata. The sequence continues at coordinate 13,139 of MDKI01103582.1, read as the reverse complement.
ATTAATGTACGCTTTCAAGGTTAACACATGAGAGGATCCCAAATATTTCAATATTTTTTAAAGAAAATTCGATATAAAGTCTTAAATATATATATATATAAATTATATATTTATATGTCGGTTTGGTTCGGATTTTTTTACTCAATACCAAACCAAACCTAATCGGATTTTTTAATCGGTTTGGTTTGATTTTTCGGTTTGGTGCAGTTTAACTTTCATACATTATTTCTACACATTTAAATACAATTACAATATCATACAACTTAAATATAATTTTTATACAATACGTCATTTGTATATTTTGTATCTGATTTATTGTCACGACCCGAAATCCCACCTTCAGGCCGTGATGGCGCCTAACTTTGCACCCGCTAGGCAAGCCAACGTGTTAACTGAATTGATTTATTAACAAGTAAAAATAACAAACACTAACTAGATAGTTGAGATAAAGTGCGGAAGCATTAACAAAAATCTAAATAACAATAGCTAATAACGAAGAAATCCCTTTAAGTACAAAACCCAGAAATGGAGTCACAATCTCACGAACCAGTCCAAGATTTAGCTAAAAACAACAGTTTGAAATAAAATGATATATCTGTCTAGAAACACATAGATGACAGAACGAAAGATAGACAATGACGCCGAGATCCACGAACGCCTGGGAACTACCTCGGTGTCGTCTGAAATGGGCTGAAGGACACTACCCTTAACGATGTCCATTGGGTCCGGCTGCGTAATCTGCACAACATAGAGAAGTGGAGGTGTAGCACCAGTACAACCGACCCCATGTACTGAGTAAATGCCGAGCCTAACCTCGGTGAAGTAGTGACGAGGCTAGGACACGACGACAAATTGTACCTGTGCAGTTCAATAGTATAGCAGAAAATAAACAAGAATACAGTTACGGGGAAGAACATGTTGGGGAGAAGAGGGGCAACACTTGCTAAAACAGTAGAATCAAGTACTGACGGGAATGTATAAATAAAACAGGAAATAACAACCCGAAACAAGTAAAATAGAAAGGAGAAGGCACGATATGACCCCTCGTGCATAGCCTCAAAATCACATGGCACGGAATGTCCCCTCATCCATAAATAATAATGACCCGGCCACGGAATGTCCCCTCGTGCATAAATAATTATCACTCGGCACGGAATGTCCCCTCGTGTATGAATAATAATCATCGGCATGAAATGTTCCCTCGTGCATAAATAATAATCGTTCGGCACGGAATATTCCCTCGTGCATAAATAATAATCACTCGGCACAGAATGTTCCCTCGTGCATGATGAATATAAATACAACAATTGATATGAAAGTTTAACAATACGACATTTCAAATGTACAGAAATAATCAACAAAATGCTATTGTCCCGGCAAGGGACTCAGCTATAACCAATCTCACTCAGAAGTATAATATCAACAGTAAAACCCTCAACCGAACACATAATCAAGAACTTTCTACGTCATGAAGTAACATCAAGGTACCACTTCCAAGGTTCCCAATAATTCACAATACGGAGAATATTAAGAACATTAAATAACTCATCAAAATTTGACTCACGGACATGCTTGACCACAACATATAGGTACTCGTCACCTCACCTATACATTGGACATGAATTACACATAGCAAATAAGACTCCATACCTATTCCCTCAAGCTAAGGTTAGGCCAAACACTTACCTCGGCTCCAAGAATGCAAGTCAAACCTCAATCACGGCCTTTCCTCTTGAATCCGACTCCGAAACGATAATATATAGACATAATTGACTTAATAACATCAATAATTATTCAATAACTCAATCCCAAAGCCTAATTATACGTTTTCCATAATTTTTCCAAAAATACCAAAATTCAACCCCGGGCCTGCTTGGTTCAAACCCGAGGTTCGTACCAAAATCCGATCACCCATTCCCCCACGAGCCCGAATATACAATTTATTTTGAAATCCGACCCCAAAATGAGGTTGAATTCCCAAAATTCCAAAAGTCCTAACTCTACCCAAACCCCCCAATTTATACCTTTGATTTCATGTTTTTAGACCTAGAATCTAGTGATTAATGAAAGAAAATGGAAGAAATTAGAGTTAAAACACTTACCTATGAAGCTATGGAGGAAAAGTCGCCCAAGAATCGCCCAAGAAGAGTGAAGAAGAAGAAGTTTGAAAAAATGGGTTTAATCCCGTAACTATTCTGTTTTTGAACATTAAAATCACTGGGCGAATTTGGCTATCGCGACCGCGACAGGTGCCCTGCGATCGCGGAGAGTACTGGACATTAGACTTACGCAATCGCGAAGTGAAAGCTGCGATCGCAGAGAGACCGGACGTGGACCCACGCGATCGCGGATAAAAGATCGCGTTCGCACAGAACAAATTACCACCCCCAACCACTATTACATCGCGATCGCATGAATTTCTTCGCGATCGCGGAGAATGAAATCACTAAACACCAGAAACAGCCCAAAACCCAGATTTTTCCAACTCTTTTACACCCAGACACCTACCCGAAACTCACCCGAGCCCTCGGGGCTCAAAACCAAATATACACACGCCTTCAAAATCATCCTACGAACTTATTCGAGTAATCAAACCACCAAAATAACATCAAAACAATGAATTAAACTCAAAAATCCATAGAATTTCCTCAAACTTCATAAACTATCAAATTTTTCATTTTTAATCTGAAACACGTCAAACCAAGTCCGTTTCTTACCAAATTTTACAGATAACTCACATAGCACATATTGAACCTGTTCCAGGATCCGGAACCATAATACGAGCTCAGTAACACAGATCTCACATCAAAGTTCATTTTCAAAAGTCATTATTTTCAGAAAATAATTTTCTTTAAAAGTTCATTTCTCGGACTTGGGACCTCGGAATTCGTTTCCGGGCATACGCCCAGGTCCCATATTTTTCTACGGACCCTCCGGGACCGTCAAATCATGGGTCAGGGTCCATTTACCAAAAATGTTGACCAAAGTCAATTTTATACAATTAATTATCATAAATTCAACTGTCTAACACATTTCCACATAAGGGCTTCCGGCTATGCGCCCCGACTTTGTACGCGCATCGAGGTGAGATTAACGGAGGCTTTCGGGGCCTCGGAACACAGTTTGCTAAATTTACACTATATGACCTTTTGGGTCATCAGAATCTCCACCTCTAAGATAACCATTCGTCCTCGAACGGACATAGAAAGGTACCTGGATCGGGGAAAATGTGGGGATCGGCTCCGCATATCGGACTCGGACTCCCAAGTAGCTACCTCAACAGGCTGACCTCTCCACTGAACACGAATCAAAGGATAACTCTTCGATCTCAACTGTCGCACCTGCCGGTCTAATATGGCTATCGGCTCCTCCTCATAAGACAAATCCTTGTCCAACTGGACACCACTGAAGTCAAGTACATGAGATGGATCCGCAATATACCTCCGGAGCATAGATACATGAAATACCGGATGCAGGACTGACAAACTAGATGGCAAGGCAAGTCTGTAGGCCACCTCACCTACCTTATCCAGTACCTCAAATGGACCAATGTACCTAGGGCTCAACTTTCCCTTCTTCCCGAATCTCATCACGCCCTTCATGGGTGACACCCGACGAAATACCCGGTCTCCTATCATAAATGCCAAATCTCGAACTCTGCGATCCGCATAACTCTTCTGCCTGGACTGAGTTGTACGAAGTCTATCCTGAATGATTTTCACCTTGTCCAAGCCATCCTGGACTGACTCAAAACCCAACAATCTAGCCTCTCCCGGATCAAACCATCTGACTGGAGACGGACACCTCCTACCATACAATGCCTCATATAGAGCCATCTGAATGCTCGACTGATAGCTGTTGTTGTAGGCAAACTCAGCTAAAGGCAAGAACTGGTCCCATGAACCACCAAAGTCAATGACACAAGCTCGCAACATATCCTCCAAAATCTGAATAGTACGCTCGGACTGCCCGTCCGTCTGAGGATGAAATGTTGTGCTCAAATCAATCAGTGTGCCCAACTCTCGCTGAAATACTCTCCAGAAATGGGAGGTAAAACCTCGGTCTGATATAATGGATATGGGCACACCATGCAGTCTAACAATCTCTCTCATATAGATCCTTGCCAACTTCTCTGTTGAATACGAAACTGATACTGGGATGAAGTGAGCTGACTTGGTCAGCCTATCCACACGACACATACTGAATCAAACATCCTCTGAGTCCGTGGGAGTCCAACTACAAAGTCCATGGTGATACGCTCCCACTTCCACTTCTGAAGTTGAATCTGCTGCATCAAACCACCGGATCTCTGGTGCTCGTACTTAACCTGCTGACAGTTCAAGCACCGTGCTACATAAGCTACAATATCCTTCTTCATCCTCCGCCACCAATGCTGCCGCAAGTCATGGTACATCTTTGCGGCACCCTGATGAATAGAATACCGGGAACTATGGGCCTCCTGAAGTATCAACTCACGAATACCATCCACATCAGGTACACAAATCTGACCCTGCATCCTCAAAAATCCCTCATCATCAACCGTAACCTGCTTGGCATCTAAAAAAGAATGATCTTTTTTTTTATTTGACAAAAATTTACCATTATACAATGATTTATAGACACAAAATATATGTGTCTTATTTTACACTACAAGTTCAAAAATCTTTTATCTTTTCTTAAACTCCGTGCCTAGTCAAATGAGTTCGCATAAATTGAAACAGAGAGAGTACTAGCTTATGGCTCCACACAGTATAGGTGTAAGTGCACCATCATTTGTAACGTGGATCCGCCACTTGACGTAGAGAAAGAACACAAGAGAGAGAGAGTGCATGAGAGAGAATAATGATGAAAAATAATTAATTTTTAATATAAAAAGATATTCATTTAATTTCTAAAGTATATATAATTGATAAATTTGTATATAAAATGTAATTAAATTAAAATTTGAATAGAGAAAATAATAAAATTTCAAATAATATATAAAAAATATAAAAATTCCTAGATTAAAGAGTCAAGTAGAAGCAACAAATAACTCAAATATCATGGGTCGAATTATAACACTAGTCAAATCTGGCTGGCGGGGGAGGCCTTTTCCACGAAGAGAAAGGAAAGAATCACAGACGTCAAAGTATCATCGCATAACTCCAACGGTCATCAACTCACTTCCGCCTTAGGGTTTCCGAACATTCTAGAACCAGACTCTTACTATAAAGTCATCGTCTTTTTACACATTATTCCTCCTTACAAACCCTAGTTCTTCAAACCTATTTGTCGCCTCTCCTTTTTCTCCCAAAACTTGCCGACACTAAACGAAGGAGAGAAACAGAGAGTAGCAGTAGATATGGCAGGAAAAGGTGAAGGACCGGCGATCGGTATCGATCTCGGAACTACGTACTCTTGCGTCGGAGTTTGGCAGCACGATCGTGTTGAGATCATCGCCAATGATCAAGGTAACAGAACGACGCCGTCTTACGTTGGATTCACTGATACTGAGCGTCTCATTGGTGATGCCGCTAAGAATCAGGTCGCTATGAACCCTATCAACACTGTCTTCGGTAAGATGTCGATCTACTCTTTACAATAAGTTTTGATCTGTACTTTACGTTCTGCTACGGTCGTTCATATTTGTTTGACTTTTTCGCTTATTAGAGTCAATTTAACTACCTTGTCGTGCTTAACCGTACTAGATCTAGTGTAAATTTCTATTTATGTGTTCAGAGGCTAACCGAAAAGTATTAGCTTAATTACTAGATTTTGGATCTAAATCATCTAGATCTATTTCTTTTTAATTAAACGTGATATACCATGCTGAATTTGTATTTATTTTTGTATACTGCTATGTTTTTTCTGATTTGTTTGGCGATTTCTGCTTATTGATTGTCATGCGCATACTTGTGAAATTGTCATCTTTATGTATAACCAACAGATCTAGTCATTTTAAACTGAAAGCTGGGTATTGAGTAAGTAGATGAAGAGTATTAATTTACAAGTTTCATGAGCGTATTGTAATTATTAGCAAGTGATGGTGTCCACATTCTGAATGTTGTGGTATGTGTCATGTTTTGTATCTGATCTGTTCATTGGGGATCTTTTTGGAAGTATTGTTACATTGATTATTCTAGTGGTGCATCTAATTCATGCCTTACTCAAGATAAAGTCAACATCTTGTCCTTGTAAGCTTATCTAGAGTAGATCTGTAGCTAGACTTGTAGGATTTTTAGAAAGATGCTAAATAGCTTTCTAATTTTTGATTGTGCTTATGTAGAGTTGATTGGACCAATATTTGAGTTAATTTGGACTTGTTAAAGTTTCTTATGAAAAAATACTAGATTAAGATAGTGACCTAAATGTTTCAACTATATGATGTTGTTGACTTGCTAAACTCTAAGCCATGTCCTTGTATATTCAGCTGGTTAATTCTTGTTATCGTTGAGGTCGTTAAGAACTGACTTTGAGGTCTGGTGTAGTTTTGCTTGTATTTTTCTGGTGTTTTAAGCTTATATTATTTATCTATGCTGTGGTGTAGCAAACCTGTCGTTGATTCTTCATCTCTATTTTTGAGTCTAGATCTCTATTCATATGCTCAATGTGTATATTATGTACAATGCAGATGCAAAAAGGCTGATTGGTAGGAGATTTGCTGATGCCTCTGTGCAGAGTGACATTAAGCATTGGCCATTTAAGGTCATTCCTGGACCTGGTGATAAGCCAATGATTGTTGTCAACTACAAGGGTGAAGAGAAGCAGTTTGCAGCTGAGGAAATCTCTTCTATGGTACTCATAAAGATGAGGGAGATTGCTGAAGCTTTCCTTGGTTCTACTGTTAAGAATGCTGTGGTCACTGTACCTGCCTACTTTAACGACTCTCAGCGCCAGGCCACAAAGGATGCTGGTGTTATTGCTGGTCTTAATGTGTTGCGTATTATCAACGAGCCTACAGCAGCTGCCATTGCTTATGGTCTGGATAAGAAGGCAACCAGTGTTGGTGAGAAGAATGTGTTGATCTTTGATCTTGGTGGAGGTACCTTTGATGTATCTCTCCTCACCATTGAGGAAGGTATCTTTGAGGTGAAGGCTACCGCTGGAGACACTCACCTTGGAGGTGAGGACTTTGACAACCGAATGGTCAACCATTTCGTTCAGGAATTCAAGAGGAAGAACAAGAAGGATATCAGTGGTAATCCTAGGGCACTTAGAAGGTTGAGAACTGCTTGCGAGAGGGCGAAGAGGACCCTTTCATCCACCGCTCAGACCACCATTGAGATTGATTCTCTCTACGAGGGTATTGATTTCTACTCCACCATTACCCGTGCTAGATTTGAAGAGCTCAACATGGATCTGTTCAGGAAGTGTATGGAACCAGTTGAGAAGTGTTTGAGAGATGCTAAGATGGACAAGAGCACTATCCATGATGTTGTACTTGTTGGTGGCTCTACTAGAATTCCCAAGGTTCAACAACTCCTGCAAGACTTTTTCAATGGGAAGGAGCTCTGCAAGAGCATCAACCCTGATGAAGCTGTTGCTTATGGTGCTGCGGTGCAAGCTGCTATTTTGAGTGGTGAAGGTAATGAGAAGGTGCAAGACTTGTTGCTGTTGGATGTTACCCCTCTTTCCCTGGGTCTAGAAACTGCTGGTGGTGTCATGACTGTGTTGATCCCCAGAAACACCACTATCCCAACCAAGAAAGAACAAGTCTTTTCAACCTACTCGGACAACCAACCTGGTGTGTTGATCCAGGTCTATGAAGGTGAGAGAACAAGGACCAGGGACAACAACTTGCTTGGTAAATTTGAGCTCTCTGGCATTCCTCCTGCTCCCAGGGGTGTTCCTCAGATCACAGTGTGCTTTGACATTGATGCCAATGGTATTTTGAATGTTTCTGCTGAGGACAAGACCACTGGACAAAAGAACAAGATCACCATCACCAATGACAAGGGCAGACTTTCCAAGGAGGAGATTGAGAAGATGGTTCAGGAAGCAGAGAAATACAAGTCTGAGGATGAAGAGCATAAGAAGAAGGTTGAGGCAAAGAATGCTTTGGAGAACTATGCATACAACATGAGGAACACCGTGAAGGATGAGAAGATCGCATCTAAACTGCCTGAAGATGACAAAAAGAAGATTGAAGATGCCATTGAGGCGGCCATCCAGTGGCTTGATGCCAACCAGCTTGCTGAGTCTGATGAATTCGAGGACAAGATGAAGGAGTTGGAGAGCATCTGCAATCCAATCATTGCGAAGATGTACCAAGGTGCTGGTGGTGACATGGGCGGTGGCATGGATGATGATGCCCCAGCTCCTAGCGGTGGCAGCGGTGCTGGTCCCAAGATTGAGGAGGTCGACTAAGCTGTTGGTGTTCCTCTCCTGGTTTTGGTTTTATCAGTTATTTTATTCCCAAGAAACTATATTTTATGATTTCTGCTTTGTAGTGTTAGTTAATGGTGACCGTATTGCGCATTTTGACTTGTTATCAAGTACAAGCACTATCATTTTTCGGATCTATAATTTTGGTTTTGCTTAAAGCTTGGCCCTTTTGAGCCACGTATCGTTATATGTTTTCTTTACTTGCTTTCTGTTTACCGTCTCTGTTGTTTTGCACTGTGGGGAGCTCGGAGCTGCTCTCTTTTGTGTAAGCAGCGTTGTGTGGAAGTCCTCAAAATCTTTCGTGAGAGGAAGATTTGAGTAAAACGCGACTGAACGCAAGGACGGAAACAGCATCTCAATAGGTAACTCTATCTACCGATATGAGATGGGAAAAAACTTTCTCGTATATTTACCTCCGCTTGAATTTGAACTTGATGAGACTTCATGGTTCTCGTTTCTCACCCACTTCATTGAACACTACACCACATCCTTGGGTGGTTAGTTACTACCTCTAAGTTACTCGAGACCTTAAGTTACTCGAGACCTCAAATATAAAGAAGAATAATCACATATAGCAAATGATAATGCAAGTAGCAGGTTAGTAAGTCAAAGATACATAAATCGGACCTTCTTCTCAGAATAGGGAGAGGGATAGGAATATAGTCGCTGCTGCTTCTTTCGCTTCTCCCTTTCAATTTTCTGTTCGGGTGGACTGAAAGAGAGCGAGAGGCACGAACTAAGAATATGCATGTTCGGCGTCAACATCGAGTTTAATGTTAAAACTGAAGAGGCGCTCCAGTGTATGATGCAAAACAAAGAAGGAGAATAAGAATTAGAAACATAATATTTAACCATAAGAAACTGTAAACTAAAGCAAATTTAAACTCGTATGAACTACCGCATGCATATATTAACAGTAAATGCCAATGGGAGCCAAAACAAACCTTAACATCATTTAAACCTTTAACTAAGACATACTACTCCTAAAGAATCATGGTATCTAGTTAACTTTCTTATTTATATTATATACAGTGAGGTAAAGTAACAAATAGATTAAAAACTGAACATGTATACCAAAGCAACACACTGCTGCATCACTCACCCATTACAGACCTATTAGCCTGTGTCAATCGTATCAAGCCATACTTACCCAGTATCATTGGTCCAACTCAGTCTAGTTTCTTACAATCTCGCCGAGCGACGAATAATGCAATTATTGTCCAAGAAATACTCAGACATTTTCGCCAAACTAAAGGCAAACGAGGTCTAGCACTCATTAAACTGGACCTTGAAAAGGCCTTTGATCGTACGGAATGGTCATTCATACGACATGCACTCATCTTTTTTCACTTCCCGCTACCGCTGATTAACATAATTATGTCCTGTATTTCGTCCTCATCCATCTCCATACTCATAAATGGGTCACCTACGCCCTATTTCACTCCATCTCGTGGTCTTCGTCAATGTGACCCTTTATTATCATATCTATTCCTTCTATGTATGGAAATGCTCTCTAGGAGTATTAATGTTACGGTAGACTACACTACCTGGGACCCCATTAAACTTTCAACCAATGGGCCACCAATTTCACACATCTTCTTTGTAGATGATATAATACTAACTACAAAGATCACTACTAAATCGTGCCACACAATTATTGATCATCTTAATTTCTCCACCTCCCACACGGGCCAAAAAATCAATTTCAACAAATCAAAGATCTTTTTCTCAAAAACTACTTCTACTGTCGCCAAAAACTTTGTGTTATCTTCCTTCAACATGTTAGAAGACACAACTTTTGGGAAATACTTGGGTTTTTCAATCTCTTCGTCGCACTCTACAAATAGAGATTACCAGTTTTTAATTGACAACTTCATGGCCCGCCTTGCAGGTTGGAAAACCAAATTCCTTTCAAAATCTAGAAGAATCACTCTTATTAAATCTACTCTCAATGCTCTACCAATACACGTCATGCAACTAGAACTACCTTCCTCCATCCTCCACAAACTAGACCAATACCAAAGAAATTTTTTGTGGGGGTCCACCCCTACCGTTAAAAAACTTCACCTAGTTAGATGGGACACAATCACAACTCCAAAAAATGATGGTGGGTTGGGTATCCATAGTCTGAAGGATAAAAATAAGTCATTACTAGCCAGTACTGCTTGGAGATTATTTCATTCTCCAAAATCTTACTGGGCTTCAATCCTAATCTCCAAATATGCAAATCCACTAAGGCTGCAATCTAGCCACCCAACTACTTGGACTAATATCATCCAAGGATGACAACATTGCCAAAGGGGCTTTATATGGAAACCTGCCAATGACAACAAAATAAATTTCTGGCATGATGCATGGTTCAAATCCAATACTACTCTTAGACAATTAATTCATGGTCCATTAACAGCTCATGAATTGACAGCCACAGTTTCCTCCTTCCGTTCAAACAACACTTGGTATATCTCCCCACTCTCATTTGTAATTCCATGATCAATCACCAATCAATTATTTAGTCTGTACTTTACTCAAAATAATCAAGCCTATGGCCGTATTATATGAGAACTGACTAAGACTGGACACTTTATAGTAAAGCCCCTATATGATTCACTACACACTACCCACCGGCCCTCTACCCATAGACCCTCTTCTTTCCAATGGATATGGAGACTAAAGCTACCTCCAGAAATACTCCATTTCATTTGGCTACTAGCCCACAACTGTCTGCAAACAACTTCTTATATCCATCACCTCAATATAGTATCCTCCAAGATCTGCCTATATGTACAAATGGTGAAGAAACTACTACCCACATATTTTTTCAATGCCATGTGGCTTCTCTCCTTTGGACCCAGCTCCACATACCCATTCCTCCATTCCGTATGGAACATATTCAATATAATGCATGGCTGCAACATCTCGTAACAGCGAGGCAACCACCATCGCCACAACTACTACCACTATCTACTCTCATTCTCTTTAGTCTTTGGCACCTCTGAAAAACACGTAATAATAATAATATTTTCGAGCACTCAAAAAACTATGTCAACCTGCACTCCCTCAGATGTGCAGCATAAGAATTTCTTTACCTTGGAAATCACAATTCACGGACACCTGAGATAAAAATACTTATGTATATTAAATGTAAGCCTCCAATTTCAAGTCTCTTCAAGCTCAACACTGATGGTGCGACGGGTTAGTCACCACATCACTCGGGTTATGTGGGAGTCTTTAGAGACTCCCAAGGTAACTGGAAGTTAGTTTTTTCTGGTACTACATTTCCGACCAACACAATTCAAATTGAGATGTTTGACCTGTTGAATGGCTTATAACTAGATTTAACACACATCTTATACTATTTAGGAGTGGAAGTTGACTCAGCAAAGATAATTGCCTTACTAACCACTAATAACCTTGTTCATTTAAACTTGATCAATGATTGCAGATCCGCTCTTCAGCAACAGGGTAATCCACAGGTTAAGCACGTATATAGGGAGCAGAACAAGGTTGCATATAAGCTATCAAAGCACTTTTTGGAAACATCTTTAGCAATCAACACCACTATATATTATGAAGCGCCCTCTTTTGTCGTGGACATGCTGCATGCTGATAAGTTGGGCATAGGTTCCCTTCGATATGTTTCATCAACATCAGAGGGAAACACTACTATGGGAAACCCTACTATCCCACCCCATGATATAGTTCCTTTTTTGTCTTTACAACCTAACCTAGACCCACCCATGCATGCCCCCAATGTAATAGATAGTAGTTCAGTAGAACCTCCTTAATACTGCTTCCTATTGTATTTTGTTAGGTAAGTAATATGTTGTATGCTGTATGTTTCTGTATTGTTTAATGAAATATTATCGTTCACTACCAAAAAAAAAAAGATGCAAGGTTTTAAGAAAGCACAGTAACTAGAGGCGGATCCAAAATTTAAATTTTATGGGTTCAACTTTTAGGTTTTTAGCATTGAACCCATTATAATCTTAAAGTTATGGGTTCATCTCTATTATATGTTTCAATTATGATAAATTCTTACACATAAATTTATGCTCCGCATTGAAAATTATGAATTCAATTGAACAAGTACCTATAACCTTACATCCGACCCTGATAGTAACCAAAGTTATCTAATCCAAAGCTACATTCTTAAATACATGATATCTAAGATATGCAAGAAGGGATCTAAGGTATGATTTCTACTGCAAATATTCCTAAGTTTATATGGTCAATAAAAACTAATCGGGACTTCCATTCAGATCATGAGATCTAAGTGATACAAACAAAACTCTTAATATGATATAGATTAATGTCAAACCAGCTTACAATAACAGACATGCCTAATAATATATCAATACTCACTTTCATCAATGCTGGTCCAGTCGAGGCTCGTCCATACCCAGTCCTGATGGGCCTTCGATTTGCCCCTACCCTAGCTCTATAATCCACCCGTCTTCCCCAGTTCCTGAAAGCCCTCCGGGGTCCTAGCCCTCTTTCTCCACTCGAGTCTAAAGTTCAGCAGCTTTCATCGTTGACGAACACCTGTGCTAATAAGACAAAGAAATGGAGAGTCTATGCCTTGAATGAATCAGCAACAACGGATTGATACCGCAAATCAAGATTAAACAAAGGAAGTGGCTTTAATACGCTATTCGCAACAACTAGATTTTTGGCAAGGTATAATCAAAGGCTCTATGCGGGCTCAAAGGCGTAAAACAGTTATTTGGAAACGCTTTCAAGCAAATGTGCATTCCCCCCTTTTTCTTGACAGAATA
>ML348654.1:0-18154 GCA_005239505.1 Nicotiana paniculata | reverse complement strand
CCTTATTACATTGATAGAAAAATAAAGACATTCCTATCTACTTGGTCCCAAAAGGACCTTCCCTAGACTCGACATTCTTGCTTGCAGCTTTCCCAGCTCGCGAAGTCCCAGCAACAGGTAAGTTCTGGCTAGGTATCCCCCTGCAGCTCCCTCAGCCTTTTGACAATCTTCAACTCTTTTGATGAACTTTTCTCCCAGCTTGACTATACCTTGTTCCAAGTACCCCCAGCCTCTTGTTGGCGTTGATAGCTATGTCCTTCCATTCCTCGATCAATTTTTTGTTGGACTCATGTATCTTGTGGTGGCCATCCTCATTTTCCCAGATCCTTTTGTGCAGCTGGTTGAACTTGACTTGTGCTACAACCCTTTCATCTATAACCCTGTGACCTCAAACGTACCCCGGCTTGCTCTGACCACCCAGATCCTCTTCTAACCAACCAAGATAGAAGGGGGTACAACCGGCGTGATAATTGTCTCGCTCGATGGTGTCTTTCTCAAGTATAACCTTACAGTGCCACAGGTTTGAGCTTGGAACTTGTGAGGACTATCATTATTTTGAAAGTCAGCTCGAAGATGGCTCATCTTCTCGATCCTAGGGATGACTTGCTTCCTTCCTGCTTGCCTCATAACTCGAAGAGGGACGTAAGGGTATGTCCCCCTTAGACCAATCAGTATCAGAAATGATGCATCTCGGGATCGGATGATGAACTCATCCGTTGGAAACCATTCAAACATCCATTGAACCTGTGCTTCAATCAAGTTATCAAAAATCTCAACCCATCCCTCATCAATTTTAAGTTGAGCGAACATGTCAGGGATATAATTCATTCGCTTTGGGTAATGGAAAGCGATGTGGTCATCCCACATTCTGCGGTGAATGTCCTGTCGATATTCGCCTTTTTAGAGATATTCCATGAGCCAGAGTTGAAGTAATAAATTGCAACCTTCGAAATGTTTTTCTCCTTGTTGACACCTTTCTAAGGCCCGATATATGTCTGCAATGATTATGGGCAAAATGCTGAAGTCTTGCCCATTTACCCCCTCCATTATGGTCTTAGTTACCATGGCTATCCTGGTGTGGATCCTTTCCTTCTTCATCGGGAACACGTTCAAATCCAAAAAGCAAACCATAAACACAAACGCTCGGCGATGGACGTGTCCTAGAGAGGTGATAGCAAACTCATTATGGTAGGTACGGTATGATTTGCTGTAGCCATACCTTTCATACAAGTAGTCAAAAAGAATGTACGAATCCTCCAAACATACCAATTCCGCGTCCTTTTTTAGACTCATCATTTTGAGGAAACTTTTTCCTGTGCGGTTCTCAGGCATCAACAACCCCGGATTTTCCCATACTAGGTTAGCCAGCCCTCCTATCTCTTCTATCAAAGGCGTCATTTCGCCATTTCGATGTTCCCAAAGCGGAACACGGACTTTTCACGATCCCAGAACAAGGTAGCAGCCTTTACTATCATTTTGTTAGGCTGGATTTCCAGGAGAGACGGAGGGTTGCCCAAGTGTTTCCTGACGATAGCTTTGTCTCTAGAGTGCAGATCCTCCCACCAACTCAACAGTTTTGGGTGGATGTTGGAGACCATGCCGAATCTGGGGACTTCGTGCCTCATTTTTTTTTTGCAAAGCAAATAAATTTAGGCCCTTACCCCCACCGGACTCGACTATTTTTCGTCAATAATTAGCAGGAAGCATTTAGTTCTCCAAATAAATGCACAGAACGTGAGGGCGTCCGTTTGGGTTTAGGGAAACCCGGTGGACTTTTGGATAAGGCTATCTTAAAAGTTATCGTGCAGATGACACTTTAGCTTGACTAGGTTTGACCATGATGCATGCGGCAGTGCAGCAGAGTAAGGTTTCTATGGGGTTTTAGACCGGTACCCTTGAGCGGACAACTCAAGGAGGAAAGGCACAGAATCGTCGACTGCACCGCTGATCGACTAGTTTTACCGCAAATAAGCCTTTCCGAATTTAGTGGGTGATAATATAGGAAGGGCGCAACCACTCATCAAACGTTGATATAGTATTTTGTTTGGCACGAGTAGAGTATGAATTTTGAGCATGATTTATGCAATAAGTATTAAAACAAGTTGTCACGTATTTGCACGTTAAAGAAAGCGGTAAAAACGGTAGTAATGATTAAAGCAGTTACAAAAGGAAACAAAAAGACATGTCAGTTTCGTTTTTGAAGAAAAGTAAATACTCGAAGTAAACAATTAATTGTATATAAAGGGAATAGGAAAAGGTGCAAGTATTTAAAATAAAGGCATAAATTCACAAAACAATTTGAAATGGTAAAAGCCTGGATATCCCCAGCAGAGCCGCCATGCTATCGCGCCCCCTTTTTCCTCCTCGCGGAAGATCGGGTTTATGACATTGTTGGGACAACTCTTTCCTTTTGGGAAAGAGGTTTGCATATTTTGAAGAGTCGCCACCTAACGATTTTAACAGTGCGATAGGGCACCTAAGGGGTTCAATTACAACTACGTTGCTAACCAGGGATTTGGGTAAGGGCTTGAAATTATCCTAAGGGGAAGGTGTTAGGCACCCCTCAGGATCCACAAGTGTGGTTCATAGCCAAATGGTTTCGTGAATTTGTATAACTAGCAAATAACAAGTAAATGCTCAAATATAAGGGGATTTAAGTCTTAAGCATATATAGATGTTTAGAAAACAGTAAAGAAGATTACGAGCTAGTGTATAAAGGTGTCCTAGGTTTATAATAATATGGATCACATCAATGCAATACCCGGTAATCACTCCTCGAAGAGGGGCTACACGTGGTATTAGCGCACCAGTCATCATATCCATATTCTACCCTTCCCACCCCGTGAAGGTAATTAAAGTGTGTGTTGGTCACGCACTCTATTGCGTGCTATTACCCGTCCCATCTATCAATCTTGGAGGAGGTTAGGACTACTATCCTAAAAGGAAGTACTAGGTTGACCCCTAGGTTTAAAGGACAAGATTCTAAGCGACAAACAATAACAATTAGGACTTCAGATAAGGGGAAAACAAATAAGAGCAGATACGAGGCCTAAGTATTCCCCCACAGATTATGCACATGATTAGCACGACTCAAACACAGGTAAGGCCCTTATTAACTTCAGAACCTTAGGCATGATATCTAGGTGAGAATGCAATAGTGAGGCAACTTTATTACTGATTTCAGAGGATGAATTTTGTCAGTTTCTTACTGATTATAACCACTAATAGTCAAGCAGCAGGTATAAAGGAGTATGTTTCCAGTTTTAATAGATTTAACACCTAAGGGTTGCCTGAGCGTATGAAAATACTCAGCAATTACCCAGATTATTAAAGAAACTGTTACAAGTTAGTTTTCCTAAACATGTTGTACTTAGGTGTTTCAAAAATACAAAACTATTACCAGTTGTTTGAAAACATGGTGAAACTATTTTTAGGGCCTTTTTCATGCAATCAGTAGTTAAAATAGGTGTTGAATGAAATCCTAAGACATGATATCTAATATGCACACATAGGGATACAGAATGGGTGGTATGCAGAATTCCTAGGCAGGATTTCTAAATGCATAATTCACAATATTTGAACATGCTATGCAGCAAGTATGAGGATGACTTGTTTATTAGCACATTATTATCCTAAGCATGATTCCTAGGTGTACCACAACATTACAGTGATATTAGAACTGGTTTACATGAATAACATGTTTATATTAATGTTTAATCCTAGAGCATGATTTCTATATGATAAACGATAATACCATAATAGGATGTTGTAACAGTAAACATAGACCTAAGGAACAGGATATCTAATGCATAATATGCTTGTATGCAATCAGCCCTAAGCAGGAATTTCTAGTGCACATGTAAGAAATACAAACCTAGAAGCATGGCATCTACCCTTTAACATGGATAAACTATATAACTACCCTCCCCTTTTCACTATCCATTCCCAAATATATGTTTACAAATTATTACAGGCCGGGAATTATGAATTACACAACCAAAGGAAAAAATAAGAAGTTACTTCAATAGGGAGCCTTCAATTAGGCCCAGATCTTCCAAACCTCAATGCCTTTGGTGTTTCGTAGCCTTTCATAGTCCGGGTGTGTCAGAATTCCCTAAGGACCTCAAGGGCTCCCGGGCAGTGATCACACCCAGAAATAGCCAAAATAGAGTAAGTGCAATATGGAATGGCCAGCATCTGTGTGTCAAAGTTCAGAGGGAGCTCAAGGGTCCCAATGCAATGCTCACACAGAAGGGGCAGAACCTAGACTTCTAAGTGTATATGTGAGAGTGCTTTTTATTTTTTTAAAAGGGTTTTAAGTAAGAAAACAATTTTGAGAAAGGGTAAGTAAGAAAACATTTTTGAAGAGGGAAATAGAAGTTTAACATCACACAAAGGATCAGGGGTAGTCCAACAATCACAAACAGGGGTAATGGGATTTGAGGGACAAATATAGAGCAGGTGAGGGCAGACATGTAGCAGGCAGACACACATATAGACATACAATCAGAAACTCCTAAGTGTTCAGAGGATTAGGGGTACAGTAAAGTACTAGGTTATATTAACACCTAAAACAACTAACACCATGATTAAACTAATGTACCAGTCATAGGCATGTAAGTAGTAGGTGCTAAGTATACAGAAAAATGCTAGTGATAAACAAATAAAGCCTAAGTTAACATGCAGAGGGGAGTTCAATATCCTAGAGTTACATGCTGAATAATAAGTAAAAGCAAGTTAGGAGTATACTGAATTACCACAGTAGTAGAAACATGTTGGTTTGAGGACTGAAATCTAAATTAACATACCAGTGAAGTGAAGAAAGCAGTAACACAAACAGGAAGTAGGAGATGCACAATAGTTAGCCTTGGCTTGCAGCCGACTAACTTAAAATTGTAATAGCTAGCATAGAAGAGAGAGTAGAGAGTTTTTTTAATTGTGAGAGAGAGATTTTGAACAGATCAGTTCGTGTGTGTGTTAATGAAAGAGTAGTGTATATGTAGTTTGAAAACAGATGGTAAATAAGGTAGGAATCAAAGTTAACCCTTAATTAAGGGACTGAGTATCAATCAATGTAAAATCAGTATAGGTATCCCTTAATTGAAGGAATCAAGTTCAAACGGTATTATGCAGACAGCAAATAAGGAAAGGTACCATATGTGACTGCATATAGCATATAAGGAAATAACTTAGCATAGTACAAGTATGGCACATGCAATTGAGACTAGGTTCAGAATATTTCAATTAAGGAAAGTGTATAAGAATTAATTGACAGCAGGTTTATTCATAAAAATAAGGCAAGAGATGATTCAGATTCTAAAAATTAGTGAGAAAATTTTCAAATCACAGGAAATCAGTGTTACTCAAAGGGAAATGCCACCATTTTAAGGAAATATTCGAAAATCACGCAATCAGTATTACTCAAAGGAAAATACTCGAAAATCAGTAAAGAGTATGGTGTAAAATCACTAAAGCACAAATCATACTTGTTCAGAGATTCAAAAATGGCAAAACTATACTGGAGTAACACATATTGAGAAAAAATCAGAAACCCTAATCACGAAATTAGAGATACATATAAGAGAAATAGCAGATAATTAAAGGAATCCATAGATAATCATAGTCTAGGAAGAGGCGACAGAGAATCAGAAACCCTAATCAGTAATTATAGATAAAGAAATCACAAAACACATAGAGTATACAAGCAAGCAAAGTAGTCATGCTAGAACATCATAAAATGAACTCAGATTCACATATTGAACCCAGAAATCGGGTGCCTTTTTATCAAGATGAATCAAACAAGAAGAGAATGGCTCGAATAATTCTTAAACACAATAAAATCAAAAAAATAATACTAAGAAACTAGAGGAAGAACTGTTTTAAAAAGAATCTTGAAACCCTAGTTTTGAGAAATGAAGAGTCTCAGAAAACAAGAAGATCTTTGAGGAAAATATCATAATAACTCGTAACAAGCACAGATCTAGGGTAGATATGAAGGAATCATAAGTTTCAAACCTTAGGGTTTCACAGAAAACCTCAGAGAAGATGAGAAAGACCTCGAACAGCACTGGCTCAAGCCTCAGGGTCATAAACCCTATGCGGAATCAAGCTTTGGAGGCTTGAAGTAGACAGGAACACCATGGGTGTAAGTAAATAGGTTCTCGCCCTTTAAGGGCCTTAGGGATGACAACACCGGTATAAGAGAGCCATGAGAAGCAGGGGTGATGGAGGTTTCAGAGTCTCCGGCAAGGGGTGGCCGGAGAAGATGAAGAGAGCCATCAAAGTTGAAGAGGCAGAAGTCTCTAGAAAAGACTAGAGAGAGAGAGATGAGAGTAGAGAGTTGCGAGTCGGTGAGAATGAGAGGGGTTGGGGGGGTTAGTTTGAATTAATTAAGGAAATAAGAATCTGGGCCGTTAATCTAATTTGATCAATGACTCAGATTGATTTGGGATTGGGTCGGGTAGGGAATTGGGTCTGGGCTGGATATTTAATTAGGCTGAAAGGTTGGGTATTGGGTTGGTTTAATCTGATGGGTTGGGTGTAAAAATAGGCTAGATTTTAAATTAAATGGGCTATTAGTTAAATACCCATAAAATCAAATAAATAATTACAAAAAATAGCCAATAATTATGTAAAAATGAAATTAATGCCACATAGATAAAAATTAAGGTAATTAGCTAATATTAAAACACAAAAATGACTGATTATCGAATTAAAATAGCATGAATGCGCAATTAGGCCATAGTTGCAAAATTTGTATAATTATAGTTAAACAGCGCCTAATTAGTTAATTTGTGAAATAATTAAAACCTAATAAAATCAAATATGATTAAAAATGACATATTTAGCTGGGGAAACATTTTGGAATTATTTATAATATAATTTATGAATAATTACTGAATATAGAAATACTAAATAAATAGAAAACTGAGTTGATATAAAAATACGAAAAAAATTGTGGAAAAATATACCCACATAAAAAATGATTTTAAAAGTAATATGTAAGTTTGAAAATAATTTTGAGGAAAAATTGGGTATCAACAAGCGTACAGTTCAGATATTGGAGGACATGCTCAGGGCATGTGTGATCGACTTCGGAGGTTAGTGGGACCAGTTCTTGCCCTTGGCCGAGTTTGCTTACAATAATAGTTATCAGTCCAGCATTGAGATGGCACCATTTGAGGCTTTGTATGGTCGGCGATGTCGTTCTCCTATCGGGTGGTTTGAGCCTGGCGAGGCTAAGTTATATGGCACCGACCTGGTGAGGGATGCTTTGGAGAAAGTGAAGTTGATCCAGGAGAGGCTCCGCACAACACACTCCAGACAAAAGAGTTACGCGGATCAGAGAGCGCATGATGTATCATTTATGGAGGGTGATAGGGTCCTGTTGAAAGTCTCGCCTATGAAGGGTATTATGAGGTTTGGGAAGAAGGACAAGCTTAGCCCGAGGTTTATAGGTCCCTTTGAGGTGTTGAGGCGAGTTGGGGAGGTTGCTTATGAGCTGGCCTTACCTCCCAGTTTATCAGGAGTTCATCCAGTTTTTCATGTATCCATGCTCCGGAGGTACCGCGCCGACTTCTCTCACGTGGTTGATTTCAGCACTATTCAGTTGGATGAGAAGTTGGGCTATGAGGAGGAGCCAGTTGCTACTGTTGACAGGCAGGATTCCAAGGAAGAGCCAACCAGTCGAGGAGGTGACCTGGGAGTCCGAGGAGGACATGCGGAGCAGATATCCACATTTATTCGGCACTTCAGGTATGATTCTAGACCCGTTCGAGGACGAACATTTATTTAAGAGGTGGAGAATGTAATGACCCGACCGGTCGTTTTGCGTTATCGTACCCTATTTCCCTAAATAAAACTCCCCATAGCGGCTTATTGTAATTTATGACGTGCGTGGGCGGGTGGTCGGGGATTTAGAAATGTTTAAAGCAATATTGAAACACTTGGTTCCTTAAGGTTGGCCTTTAAGGCCAAAGTTTGACTTCGGTCAACATTTTGAGTAAACAACCTCGGAATCGAGTTTCGACGATTCCGGTAGTTTCGTATGATGATTTCGGACTTGGGCGTATGTTCGTAATGGGTTTTGGATGACCCGGGGGCGTTTCGGCGCCCAATATCGAAATTAGAGTTTCCTTAAGTTTGAAATTTGGTTGGGAGCATGTTTTGTGTTATCGAGGTCCGAACGGAATTTCGAGACCGGGAATAGTTCCGTTATGTCATTTATGACTTGCTTGAAAATTTTGGTGTCATTCCGAGTAGTATAGGTCGGTTTGGTGCATCGAAAGCGAATTCTAGAACTTTAAGTTCAAAGTTGATTCAATTTGGTTTTGGGGTCGAATTCTTAGTTTCGTTGTTGTTTTTCACGTTCCAAAAATTTGAGCAAGACTGTATCACGAATACAGACCTGCCAGTGCCTTTGGACGGGGTCCCGAGGGGCTCAGGTGAGTTTAGGACCCCTCGGAGTTAAATTCAAAAACCATATTTTTCACTGACTGGTTTCCTTCAGTGCGATCGCAGGTGCACTGATGCGATCCCACATAAGGAGTTGTGCAGGGGTGGTGAATACCCTGTGCATTCGCACAAAAGGCACCGCGATCGCGATGGGTTGGGCTCCTGACCCAGTGCGATCACACACCCCATCCGCGTTCGCACAAGACCCCAGCCTTGGGCCATCCCAGCTATTCCTTACCCTGTGCGTTCGTAGGTCTCTCTCCGTGTTCGCACAGAAGGCCCATGAGGGCCTGATCACTTAAAGTTGTGCGATCGCACTGCCCAGGTTGCGATCGCATAGAGTAGACCATTAGGCAGTGTGTTTTTATACACGGGATTTAATTCATTTCCTCATCATCTTCTTCTTCCGTGGGACGATTTTCAGCATTCAAGAGGGGCAAACGACCTAGTTATTGAAGGTAAGTAAATTCTACTCTAATATTAGTTTCATGCATGGATTACAAGCTAAATTTACTACCTAATTAGTGAAAACTAAGGATTTGGGGCAGTAACCTAGGGCTTTTGAAAATGTGGAAAATTACCCGTCAATTAGCTATGAAATCAAGTAAAAATCATGTATTAATGATCCTTAGGCTATGGGTGAGTTTTTCCTTCGAGCTGGGTTGGATTTTAGGATTTCTTCAAGAATGATGAATTTGACTAAGTAGTAGGAGAATTTCATGCTTTGAGTATAAATTGATATATTTGTATAACATTTGACTAGTTTCGAGTCCGTAGGTGTCAAGTTTGGAGTTTCGGGCGCGTCCTTGACCCGGAGAGTAGGTTCGACGCGAGGTGAGTCTTCTTTCTAACCTTGTAAGAG
Source organism: Nicotiana paniculata (assembly GCA_005239505.1). Lineage (NCBI taxonomy): Eukaryota > Viridiplantae > Streptophyta > Magnoliopsida > Solanales > Solanaceae > Nicotiana > Nicotiana paniculata. Next base: position 8,838 of record ML348654.1, on the reverse strand, counting down.
GGAATTGTCTCCATAGGTGATTATAAATGGTTGTTGTCCTTATTTGCGGGGGCTACACACGCACGAAATGACGAGAGCCCGTGCGTACCTACTATTATGCCTTGTCGGGTAGTTTAGGATTCACAAGCATGTTTTACGTGTTATATCTGTGACCTTGCATATGGTCTAAGTAGACTAATATCCTCGAACATCTCATGTGAAGGCCTAAGAAGTTATGCTTTGAAGTTGACATTAATAAATTCTCACCCTGTTATTATGTTTCCTGCTAAATTATCTGGAATCTCCTACTAATCATGTATTTATACGGGGACCCGAGTCGCATGGATGATTTGCGAGCGGGGTAGCCCTGGTATTATATTAACCCGAGTCGCATGAATGATTCACGATCGGGGTAGTATTAGTAATATATTAACCGTGTCGCATGCTCGATTCGCGAGCGGGGAAGATAGATGCATCTATGGTTCGGGCCGTTTGACCCTCGACAGTGCACATTTACTTTTCACGTCGTAATGACCGTACGATCATAGCCTGTTCTATGTTTGGTAATTTGTGAGAAGCCCTGTAATTGTAACTATTGATTTCATGAAAAGAAAGAAGGTTAAATAGCTTGTATGCCATGGAAAAAGGATGGCGTGAGGGTACTTGAGATTTGTTATTTGATGCTCATTTTCTTATTACTATTCATTACTGCTATTACTGGTTAGCCTGTACTTATTCCACATTGTCTGACCCTAGTAAGTATCACGTCGACCTCTCGTCACTACTTCTTCGAGGTTAGGCAGGAATACTCACTGGGTACATATCTGTTTATGTATTCATACTACGGTTCTGTACTTAATTGTACAGGTTTTGAGGTTGGTGCATCTGGTTATCCGACTGGAGCTTGACCCTGGGAGTATATTCTGGACCTGACTCCATGGTGAGCTTCTTCCCTTGGAGACTCTCAGCAGCACTATGGAGTTATCTTTTGTTTATTTCTATCTACTTCCTTCAGACAGTGGAACATTTTATTTCATCTTTTGTATATTCTACTAGTTCGTCTGTAGACTTGTGACACTAGTTCCTGGCACACACATAGTAGACTCTATATTTTTGGGACTGTATATCTTTATTCATGATCCTTGTGGCTACATTTACTTAATTTGGTTAATTTATCCGCTTTTACTTAAAGGTTCTAAGCTTAAAATTTGGTAAGTTTGGGGTTGATATGTCAAATAAGGATAATCTCACTAGTAAACAATTGTTGGCTTGCCTGATTCCAGTGTTGGGCGCCATCACGACCTGTGTTGGGATTTTGGTTTGTGACACTATTTGAGCCTTCTCAATGGACTCCTTGATTTTTGCAATTTCAGCATCAAGGTCGAAACCTTCTCGGCTCATTTCAGTCAACGTGTCGAGGGGAGAGTTCATATACTCCCAACTAACATCGACAGCTGCCCTATCTTCAAGAGCTTTGTAATCTTTCTCCCATAGCATAACTTCAGCTCTTAGTTCATCCCTCTCAGTCACGACAGCATCATTAGAGGCCCTTAAACGAGCGAAAGACCTTTCCAGGAATTGAACTTTCTCCAAAGAGTTACGGAGATCCTCCTGGGTCTGAGTAAGGGATTGCACTAATTCGCCCGAATACTCCTCCTTTTGGTCTAGTAAGTCCTTCAAACTCCTGACCTCTTCAGAGGCACGAGACAGCTGCTCCACGAATGAGGACTCTAGGACGCTCTTATCCTTGTCTGCATGATCAGAGGATGCCTTCTCCAAGGCCAACTCTGCCGTCATGACCCTCACTTGCTGCTCCAAGGTACATTTTTCTTCTTCTACAACCTCCATGTCGAGCCTTAAGCTTTCATACTGCTCCTTCCAGTTATTTGATTCCGCACGCCATTCTTTCACTTCCTGCTCCGTATGAGAAATCCTTTTTGTAAGCTTCGTGCCAATAAGATTGATCTGCAAAAGAAAGCCAATTAGATATGGTAAATACATGCACAAGAATGAACACAAGAAAATGCATTTTACCTTTATAGAAGTATGCACGATTTCATTAGCCCATGTAAGGGAATTGTGGATGTCCAACTTAGATCTCTCTGTCGGGCCTATCAACGGTTTCAACCACACATCAGGCTGGCCAAACTTTTTAAAGAGACTACCCTCCGCTGGAAATTCTATCATCACCTGCCTCATCTCTCCACTGGAAGACCCTACTTCTGTAACTGAAGGCACGGAAGCAGGTAGAGATGCAGGAGCTACGGGCGAGGAAGTCTGAGGGGCCGAAAAAGCCACGGGAGAGGGAGCAACGACAGGAGCAGGAATAGCCACGGGAGCAGGAGAAATAACTAGAACAGTTGAAGGGAGTTCTCTAAGAGTTGGAGAGAAAACAGCCAAGGGAGCTTCATCAGCAACAGAACCAAAGCCTTCACGGAACAACTGGCCAACAGATTCACGCACGGGAGAGGGATTAGCATCCTCGGAGGCAGAAAGTCCAACTTCAGGCACGGAAGGCACGATGACAGGTGTAGACTCGTCATCTGAGACCACCTTCCTTCTGCGTAACCTATGGACCAAAGTGCCCTTCTCTTCCTCCTCTTCTCCCGAGGTCCTTGACCCACATGCTTTTCTCTTTGAAGAAGAAGATCCTGCAATGATCTCCTGGGCCTGAGCCAGGGATGACTTGGGAACAGACGAGGATGCAGAAACTCCACGAGCAGGAAACCCTGTCAAAAGGAAAGGGTTAAATAATGCTCAAAGGAATAAACAAGTACAAATAAAAACTTCACTTACCATGAGTCTTAACTCTCCAACCAAACCTCTCAGATAGGTACTTCCACGAAAGTTCTTCCAATGGAGCAATTAACAAAATCTTTTCTACCCAATCTCTGAAACCGGAGACATTCTCGACGGTTCCCATGATTGCTATGAAAAGAAGAAACAACTACAGTATTGATAAAATATCTAAATCAAAAAGCAAGGAATGTGGACAAAAATGTACTCACTTGCAAAGTTCCACTTCTCAGTGAAGGGAAGATTCTCTTCACCTACTAAACCAGCATTAGGAACAGCAACATACCGAAGAAACCAACCTCGATCCTTATCATCTTCAGAAGTCACTAACACCCTTTTACTCCTAGCAGCTAGGGTAAAAATTCCCTGACGGAACAACATTGGGGAATAGAGGTGAACAAGATGATGAAAGATAAAGGGGATCGAATCTAAAGTAGCCAAGTATCTAAGACATGCAATGACTCGCCATACAAGAGGACCGACTTGTCCCAAGCAAATTCTGGAAAATCGACAGAACTCGATGATTACTGGGTCGATGGGAGGCTTGAACCCTAATGTAAAGGGATAGGTATAAACAAAAGAATGCCCCGTCTTGTAAGATTTTATTCTTTGATTACTGTTTGGAATGATTTCAGGAAAATCGGAACTCCAATGACAGCCCCTACGTATAAGAGGAATTAAACCTTCAGTAAGTTGGGTAGGGTACTTGTCAACACTATCAAGAGATGATAATGAAGAAACCTGATCTATAAGGGTCTGACTATCCCTAGCAAAGGTGAACTCTGCAGGTACTATTTCATCAACCCTCGATCGCGCAAAGGTTCGTGACGTTCTCTACCTTTGGACGAAGATCTAGAAGCCCTAGCCCTCGGAGAAGTTAAAGACCTAGAAGAAGGAGGAGAAGTAATTTGAGAAGAGGAAGAACACCTTGATGGAGTAGAACCTGAACTCCTCAACCTACCACCTCTCCTACTTCGTGTTGGAGTAGAAGAGGGAATCAAATCATCTACGTTTATGACTCTCTTAGATTGGTTTGAAGAAGACATATCTACAAAGACAAGGAAAAAGTTATTTACAAATAAAGTTTGAAAGTTAGAAGTTTTTCGTGAAAGAAAAGAAAAGGGGGTATTTATACTCGAATATAACCGTCAAAAATGGGGAAGAAACAATGATGTGAAAGCCATAATTGAAGATGTCACTTCGTGACTGATGCAGCCGCAAAAAAGCCCTAAAAGGTGCTGAACAAATTGCAAAACCAACCCAAAAATGCCACGTGGAATAATCATTAAATGGAAGTGACAAGCGACGCTTATGTACAGAAAAAGATGCAATGATTCGAGTGAAGCGGCAGCAAAATATTCCCGCCATAAATGAGTATCCACTTACCAAATATTGATCGATAAATATATGGTAAGTGGGGGGACTATCTGTATTGGTAAAAAAGAGCTTCACACGTGTAATAAATCTTGATGACTCAGCAGTCTACGTGGAGCAATGAAGACACGACAGCTAGACGAGACTCTATGAAGAGGTATGAGGCAAAGAGGCACGGAAAATCACACCCACGGGTTAATTAGCTACGGAATTCTCAACCTAATTGAGAAGATGAGAGGACACGGTCAAAATGTATCTGGGCGGAACAAAGGGCGGATTCAGAGATCTTCAATTAGTGATCCACACGTTCCACAACATTCACGCAACAGTTATGGTTACTCATTGTAACGTTACATTAATGTCATAATTAGTCATTAATGCTCAATCAATGAAAAAGGCAGATGTTATATTAGGAAATTCCCTATATAAGGGAGTAAAATATAACCTGTAAAAGGACATCCGAACTACCATTGCAATATACTTACTTTTTGCATCTCACTGCTTTCCATTTACAAGTTTGCCTACAATTATAATCTTATTCTTTGGTTATCAGAAACTCGTGTTATTCTTAAAATAGCTTTGGGCAAGGAATCCAATTCTTTGGTTAAACAGGATTATCTTGGACGTTGGCATCAGATGACATTTGAATACCATCATCACGCCTACATGTGTTTTTCTTTATCTGATATACCCTTTCCGTGGGCTGATTGGCTTTAATCTGGTCAGAAAGCTTCATAAAGTTTTCATTGATCAATGTTCTTAGAGACTTGAAGTCTCCCATCACCTAATCAATATACAAAAAATTAGATAGGTGTTGGAAAAATATATGAATGTTTATTTCCAAACTGTAATGTTTGCTAGTGGCATATAGAACTCACATATTCTTTGAATGAATTTAGATCATTCCTCTAAAAAGATACTTCATCTGTTTTAGAATATCCTGGCTTCTTATCATGCAATAGGAGTCTTGGGTTGAGTCTCTGCCTCTGAGGAATCTATAATCTGGTCTTTGCGCTTCTTGTGGGGCGGTGATGAAGAAGGTCCAACCCTTGCATCATATTTATTTTTAGGCCGAAGATGCGGTGTAGGACTAAAGTTGTCACAACCCAAAAATCACAGGTCATGATGGCACCTAACTTGACCCGCTAGGAAAGCCAATTAACAAAAGATCCAAACCAAATGAACTTATAGAAAATTAAAATAGGATTTTTTTTATCTGAACTATTACAAATTTACCCAAGAACTGTTAGCACGAATCATGAGCTTCTAGGATTTAGGATTTACAAAGCAAATATAAATAATAACACGATCTATTCGAAAACTACATGAACAGATTAATAATGTCTAAAACTACTAAGGACTAGTGGCAGCTTCTATCCAGAATACACGAACATCTTCACGGTCAGCCCCCGACTTCTTCAGCAGCTCTACTCCAATAGTTTGCATAGAGTGTGCAGAAGTGTAGTATCAGTATTGTTGACCCATGTCACTGCATAGTTTTGAAGATTGACAAATGGCTGACCAGTTGAACCGGGTCCATCAGAGCACACATCTTAAACTGAATAGCTAGCACATGAACCGTATATGCATAGGAGATATTTGTGAATGTTAAATATCAATGAACCAAGAGATTGTCTCCTAATGCGAAAAAGTTGCAAACTGATGAGAAGATTGAAGTCGAATTAAGCAAGGAAAGTAACAAAATAAAGGAAGTTGAGTTTGGTACGAATTTTTTCGCCCAGGTAGAGTTGGACTAGAATTGTACGACAAGATCAACTGACTCTATAAATACTTGGTGTATTTCTACTGGAATGACACACGCACAAAAGCTGAAGTGAATCAAAATTCTGAAAGCAAAGTTCCCAGAGTAAATTTGCTAGCAGAGTCATTGTGCGATTAAAAGGCTACAGAACTAGAAGAACCAGTTCCATCTGATTAATTATTAAGTCTAGTTGATTGTAGTAGGAGTTTTAATATTGTATCTTTCAGCTTTCATAGAAGCAATTGTAATAGGTACACATTGTTCAAGTTAGAGTTAACTTGAGGAGTGTAAAAATTAGCTAGGGGCTAGTTACTACAAAGGGATTAGAGTTAGTCATAGGATTACAAAAGAGTTTATTTTGTAAGTCCGTTTGGCTCAGAGTATTTAGTGAAGAGTTTGAGCAAATCCTACTGAGGACTAGGTCGTGGTTTTTTCACCTTTTGAGCCAGGTGTTTTCTACGTAAAAATCTTTGTGTTTTTACTTTACTGATTTTAATATTCCGCGACAGTAGAAGTAAGTACATCAAGAAGAACCAGGTTATTCTATTGAGACAACACTCGAAACTTGAGTACCACACAAAGTAACTTATCTTGTTGTGTGGTACTAACGTCTAAAACATCAATTGGTATCAGAGCAGGTTATCCTTGAAAGGATAACACCTTGGAGAAGATCAAGATGAGTGCACCACCTGAATTGGGAAGGTCAATCAACTGCAAAGCCACCACTCTTCAATGGCCAGTATTACTCTTTGTGGAAAAACAGGATGGAGGACCACCTAATTGGAGAAGACTATGAACTCTGGGACATAGTCACTGATGGTCCTCTAGCTACCATGATGAAGACTGCTGAAGGTATAGATATACCAAAGACTAGAGCTGATTGCACTTCTGAGGATCTGAAGAAATGGGAGAAGAATGCAAAGGCCAAAAAGTGGCTAGTGTGTGGACTAGGTCCAGACGAGTACAGCAGAATCCAAAGTTGCACAGCTGCACCACTACCAAAGAGATTTGGGATACCTTTCAAGTAGCCAATGAAGGAACACCTCAGGTAAAAAGATCAAGAGGTACTCTACTATACTCTCAGTATGAAAACTTCACTATGAAAGAAGGAGAGACTATCCAAGAGATGTACACAAGGTTCACAACCTTGACTAATGAACTGTAGTCTCTTGGAAGAGTCATTCTTGAAGAGGACAAGGTCGAGAAGATCCTAACAAGGGTCTTGCCTATTTATTGGGAAAGCAAAATCACTGCTATCCAGGAATCCAAAAATATGGCAACCTTGAGATTGGATGAGCTGATTGGAAACCTCACTGCCTATGAACTAGAAGGAAGACAATGAAGATGGATGGTCAAAAAAAGGAGAGGAGTCTAGCACTAAGAATCACTGAGGGAGAAGATCTGGAAGATGATGAGATGGCCATGATCACCAAAGAATTCAGAAACTTTCTCATGAGGAAGAAAGGCATCTCTAGAGGAGGAAACTATAACAAAGCAAAAGCTCCAGAAAGTCCAACCAACGAGGGATGCTATAAATGTGGTAAGACTAACTATCTCATTAAAAATTGTCCTCAGTGGGAACTAGAATGGAAAAAAGAGAGATATGAGAGAAGGAACAGGTCCAACCCAAGAAAACCACAACAAAGGTTATGGTTGCTGCTTGGGGGGGAGGGGGGAAGTTAAGATGAAGAATCAGAAGATGGGGAGTTTGAAGATCAGGCTCTCATGGCAATTGGAGAATCTGACAAGGAATCATATGAAGAACCAGAGGTAAGTATCTCCCATCTTAAAAACAAATTGAAGTTCCTACCTAAGGAAAAACTCTCTGAGTTGCTACTTGATTTCATAGATGATTCTGAGGAAACAACCAAAGAGAAGGATCAACTATCTAAAGAATGTGCAATGCTAAAAGCAAAGTGCATGAACCTGGAAATCAGAGTGAATCTGAAAAGAAAAAAAAATGACTTGTTGAACCAGGTTCATCCACTTGAAACATTAGATTCTAGAACTAAAATCTGAAAACTTAAAGATAAAACTAGGATCCAGTAAAAAGGTTGTTGATTATTCTCATATCATGTTAGAAGAAAACATGGGAAAACTAAAATATAAGATGTATGCCAAGGATGAACATATAAGAACTCTTAATGAAGAACTTGGCAAAATCAAATATGAATTAGATCGAACTTGTAAATGGAATAAATCCTCTGATGCCCTGATATGGCTTCAGGAGAATCATAGTAGCAACAGGAGAGGTATTGGCTTTGGAAGTCAATTGCCCAAGTGGGATCCCAAAAACAATTATCTCACTCTTCCTGAGAATAAAATCTACACCCAGTGTGGTAAGGCTGGGCACTACAAATATGAGTGTGCTGCAAAAGAGTAGGCCAGTCGAAGAAATGAGAGGTTTGTAAAAAGGAAAATCAGGCTACCAAATTGGGCCAGGAAAAATTTGATTCATCCATTCTCTCATAGAAAAGGACCCAAACTAGTTAGGGTTCTTAAGACTAACCTATGATTCTTTTTGTAGGTTCAAGTGAGAGGAGGCAGCCAGGTTTGGTATTTGGATAGTGGCTTCTCAAAGCATATGACTGGGAATATGGAATNATGTCATAGACTTGTCCACACTGTCTGAAAATGAACTCACTTGCCTAAGTGTGTTGGACAGTGATCCCCTCTTATGGCACAAACGACTTGGTCATGCGAGTCTAACTCAGCTTAACAAACTAGTCTCTAAGGACTTAGTGGTAGGAATTCCTAACATTAAGTTCAAGGAGGACAAAATTTGTGAGGCATGTTCCAAGGGGAAGCAGTTAAGGTCCTCTTTCAAAAGTAAGAAAATAGTCAGTACCACCAGGACGTTGGAACGGGTTCATATGGATCTATGTGGTCCTATGAGAACTTTGAGTAGAGGTGGTAAGAGATATGTG
>ML348652.1:0-12474 GCA_005239505.1 Nicotiana paniculata | reverse complement strand
GATGTTCATAAAAACCTGAAAAATCGAACCAAACCAAAAACCGAACCAAACCGACCAAAAAAACCGATACTTTTTAGGTTTGGTTTGATTTTGATTTTGATTTTCAATTATAAAAACTGATCAAATTTGTTTTGGTTTTGGTTTTAATAAAAAAATAACCGAAAAAAAGAACCAAACCGACTGTAGAAGTAGCTATTTAAATTTATTATTACAACTCTCTCTCTCTCTCTCACTATATATATATATATATATATATATATATATATATATTATTATATATATATATATATATATATATATATATATATATATATATATATATATATATATATATATATATATATAATAATAATAATTAATCACTTTTAATTATTATTTTTTTAATATAAAGTTTCTAAAATTTTAAGGTACATATTTATCGTTTGTCTTTTTTTGCCTAGTTCTTTGCTATTATAATAATCTAATTCTTTGCTTTAATATTCTAGTTTGATTGATATTTTTCTTTTGCTAAGTATAAAAATTTATTTCATGTTTAAAACAACCTATTTCAATTAAGTAATTAAATTATTCATCACTATTTGATTCGATTATCATCATTATATCTTGGTAAATGATAGACTTCTCAAAGATCAATTGGTTTGATAGTATTATATTGAAAATGTAGTCACCGGAATATGTGTTTGGTAGTGTATGTATTATATTTAAGAAATAACCTGATAAATAACCGAAAAAATTAAAAAACAGATAAAAATCGAATCGATAAAAAACTGACTTGATTGGTTTGGTTTCTTTTTAAGGAAAAACCTATGCAAATCGAATCATGAATACTCCTAACCGTGACTTCAAAACCGGATATAGATACAAAAGCCCCCTTATTTACAACCAACTTAGGCTTGATCAACAATTCTGTGGATCTAAGCCTTGTTGAATATTTAGCCGTCCGTGCATGTACTAATTCCCGGTGCAGGATCCTAAGTTGGGCCAGCCCATCTTTCATAATGGTCATTTTAAACATGGGCCACTAGGCCGAAAAATTTACAGAAATATGACACTTTTTGGGGTGGTCTTTAAGATTTGACCATTGCTTGCCCCATCGAGGGGAAACAATTGTTAAACTCGAAATTCTGGCCATGGGATAATCGGGGAGAAAAATTCAAGACAATCTACTTTGAGGGCTATTTGTGTACTTCACCTAGCAATAATGCAAGATTTAGGAGGTTAGAAACTGATATTTCTACTCAATGACTCGTATATGATATCTGGGCTAGGTAAGTCTTGATCCATCCAAATATAAGTTAGTTATCTTTATACAAATAGCCGGTCATATTCATTGTTTACTTTTTCTAGCCATATGTATATATTATATATTTATTATATATATATATATAATACATAAATTAAGCATACATTATACCTCTACCGACTATTTTTAGTTTAAGCGATTAGGTGGATGGCTATTTGGGTTTCTTATATAAGTTAGTAACCATGGTTAGCTATGTAAAGTGGGCTTGTTGTGAAATAGAACAATTTAGGTCCATGTACTGTTCAAAGATGTTCATGTCTTTTCTTGGCCCAACCAATACAGCTTGTAATGCCCAAAAACTTTGATGTTTTTGATTGGCTGGACCATTCCACCGATAATTTCTAAAGAAATACAGTTAGACATCTCTATAACAGTATTCCTATATAACAACACTTTTTTTATAAAAATTAACTTTTTCGAAACTAATTTTTATGTTATGTTATAATATATGTGCTCTATAACAGAACTTCGCTATAACATCAAGAAATATTCGAAACAAACGAATTGTTATAAAAAGGTTTGACCGTAGAACTAAAAGAACAAGTCATAAGGATTAATTTGAATTTAAAGTCCAAAAGTCCCAAATATGAGCTGTATGCCAGCTTAATACTACTTTCCCACAAAGAATATTAGAAATTATTCAAAAACTAACTTCATCATTAATGTCCAATCACTACTCTTCCTTTAAGAACTATATATATAAAATGTATACTTCTCTTTTTTTTTTTGGCCCATTGATTCTACTTATTTGCCAGTATGTCAGTCAAGCTCAATAATGCTGACAAATTGAAGAATCAGACTTTCTAAAATCCACCCCAAATTTGTATCAGAAGACAACTTTGCTTGGTTCAAATACTTTTTAATACTTTTAAGAAATATTTAAGAGTGTTTTATCGAAAAAAAAGGATAATAATCAAATAATAAATATAATAGAGGGTCAAGGAGGTCACATCTCAAAAGAAGGTATCCAATAACATAATTTCTGAATATGAATTTATCAGAAACTTTGAGAAACATTGAAGCTTTCCTAATCTGTTTCATTTTTTTTTCAGTTTGCTCAAAGAAATATATTCCTTTTTTCTTTCTAAAATCTATAAGAATGCTATGGATGTTGAGATTAGATCCGTGTATATGTTGTATTAATTACATCGTTGACGAAATAAATAAGGAAAAAAAAAAGATATGCTAATATGGTGCACATTTTATGGTAAAGCTGGTCATACCTTCTAATCCAGACATGCATAAGCCACTGTATCCAAATCGCCCGTTATCATATTACATTATTGTTACTATTGTTTGTTACTTGGTTGTTTTATTTCTGTTATTCGTAGAGTCGGGGGTCTATCGAAAACAATTTCTCTATCTCTATAAAGTAGGGGTAAGGTCTACAACACACTACCCTCGCCAAACCCCATTTATAAATTACACTATATCTGTTGTTGTTGTTGTTATCGGCTTCTATATTCAACAATACATAAGCAAATTAAGCAGTATACCATGTAATTCATGATAGGTTTTTCCACATTGAAAATAATTGTTGTTTCTTTATATGATTTAACGTTATTTTCATCTTATTAGTTAACTCTTAGAGTTAAAATAAACCATTTTTTTTTTAATCTTGGTTCTTATCAGAGCCAAACATATCTTATTCTTGATTTACCCAACGCTGGCTCGAGCATGTGTATGGTGGAATTTAGGTTGTTCCATATTAGGCGAGAAAATGAAATATTAACACCTTATATATATTTCAATTATTCCTCTCATCAATTAGTTTTTGACGTTAAATTAGTTTCAATATCCACCTTTTTTAAAAGTTAATTCAATGTCCAAAGTTTTTGAGTTTCATGTTTGAATGACAAAATATAAAAGGCTTCACATGGGGGTGTTATCATTATAACTCCCACAACGGCCTGCACGTTATACTCAATTATTCAACACTATATACAACAGAAACTTAATTCATTTTTTTTAGCTTCATATTATTAATAAATTAAAAAAAACCATGTATATATCCATTCCGGACAAACACGCTTCAAATTTCTCTACATGTTTCCATTCATCAATAATAATCACCTAAATTAAACAAAACAAAAACAAAAAATTTACAGAGGAAATGATCCATTTATATTATTCATCACTTGTCTCATTTCTTTCTTGCATTTTGCAGTTTCTAATATATTACTCGTCTCAACGTTCTTGAATTCTACTCCGATTCCAACCCGGGATGACTCGGTGGTAAAAACAAACAACTCGCCCCACCACTTAATGGCCATCTCCCTTTCTCATTCTCTGGAGTAGACTTGACTCTTTACTCACCCCCTCCCCCAAACCCCCCACCCCAATTCAATTTTGTTTTTTAAAAAGGATTTACCTTATACTGATGCTGTAAATAATTTTTACACAATCAATATAAATTCACATGTTACAGCAAGTTAATCCAAATTTTCAAGTTGCTAATTCCACAAATCATGGATGATTATTATCTGCAATTATCTTTTAGACGATCTGTTATTCGTGTACACAAGTTAGTTCGAGTTTACACTATCAGATCATTTGAAAGATAACTACAGATAACTGTTCATGAAACTGAATTAACAACCTGAAAAATGAACAGATAACTTGCTACAACAAGTTAAAATACGATAATAGTGTAACAATTCATTACACTGTCAATATGTATGAGTTAAACCTCAAACTTACCAGCAAAGTTTTGTCTTGGTAAGCAAAGCATAATTCCCTCGAATTAGTAAAATAAAAAGGAAAAAAAAAAACCGCAGCTGGACCCATCAACCAACCGAGTCAAGTGAGTTAATAACTGTGCAGGCGAATTAACTCGGACGAGTCGAACCCGGGTCAAAATCAGCAGTATCTTTATTTCTTCTCCATTGGAAAATTAATTACCAAATAGACTTGTCGGAGACGCCATTCAAAAGTGGTCTCGAATCAGCCCAGAAATCAAGGTTGCTTCGTAATCCCATATGACAACAATATCTCTGAAAATCTTCAAAATTAATGAAACATCCGACGTTGTTCTTATCGGATTCGGATCGGGTCAAGTAACAGAGTATTTCCTCGAACAATGTCTCGTCGCAGGGAATCGTTAACGGGCCGGAGTTTGTAAAACCGAATTCTTCTTCGGCTTGTGAGAGGAGCTTTTTGAATAATGGATGGTTCAGGTACGTCGCGCGGACTACGTATCTTTTGTAGCTGGTGCCTACGGAGACTGCCACGTGTCCGGAAGGTACATCGGATGGTACACGGCGAGCTGCAGCCTTCTTCCTCCACCTCCGTAGCATTTGACGGAGTCGAACAATGCAACGGATTTTACTGCAGGCTGACATTTTCTCGAGAAAGTTAAGGAAAATAAGAGAAGATTTTCTCTGTTGGTTTTTTCGCTTTAATGTACTGATGATCGTTTGTTTCTGTTTCAGAACGGAAAAAGTGAAGGTTTTTTTTTTCTCCAGGTTTTCAGAGTGGGGATGGCGCGGGTTTATATAAAAGTTTGAGTTGATAAGTAACCCCTACTTTTGAAGCAATTTACGACTTTTGCCACTGTTTCTTAATTGAGTAGTAATTTATTCCTTTGATTCCGATAAGTCGTATTTTGCATTTTTTTGCAGTTTGCGATTTGGAATGAGAAATTTTGTGGCAACTCAATTGCGGCGTTCCACTTTCTTTTTAAGGTAATTTTAATATAAGATATTAATTATTGAAATTTCGTTGTCGACTTTCCCTGATCGCTTAAACTTCTTTTTGGTATTTATCATGATAAGAATATAGTTTAATATTAGATGACGAAAAAATATGAGACAGTTAAGTATTGTTGTACGAAGAATTAGAAAATTAAGGATTAAACAATCAGTTTAAATGGAGTTTGTAAGTATATATTTCCATTCTCTTGAAATCCTTGCGTTAATTTTGTGCTTAACTATACTAATGCATGTATTCATAGTTTTGATATTACTAATGCCATGGGTTTCTATGTATTACTTATGCATAGGATAACGCCAAGTAGTATTAGTTATATATAGGTTAAAAAAATATACCAAACAAGATATCAGTAATGCATAAAACTAATGCTTGCATTATTTTTTCTAATACTTCCTACCAAACGACCTCTTAGTTCATAGCTAATTTAATTTAAATGGTGTGAGTTACTGTCTTGGATATGTAATAATTTAAGACTAACCATATTCTTATTTTAAAATTGTAAAGAGCTATGACGTACAAATAGCACTGACTTTTACTGGTGTCTGTATGGGTCAAAATCAGATTGAGGATAGAATCGTGCAGAAAATGATGTAAATTGCGACTCGCAAACCGTTACGAGTGGTGTGGTCGTGGTCGACTAGCAATTGCATGTTTTGAACAGCTCAGCGACCAGTAGTGGCCGAGGTCGAGTAGTCTAGTTAGAAATAACAACTAGTTTTGTACTGGTATCTTTAGAGGAAATATTCCGCTGAATATTCTCTCTGATTCTACTTTAAGGTTTACTGAGAATATCTCATATAAATATAAGGAAAGAAGGGGGAAAGGGGCATATAATATTCCATATGATAAGAACATTTTTAAGAGGATAAGCTCTCAGAAAGAATACAAAGATCCACTTTTAGAAGAGATTCAACCTATTTGTAGATTATCTATTGTCATTTTCACAAGATCTAAGAAAGTTCACAATATTCTCTCATACTCTTGTTGTTAAAGAAAGGAATCTTTCACCCTTTTCAATATTTGGTAAATCTTCCTCTTTATTTATATTTATTGCTATTTAATGTTATTTATTGCTTGATTTACTTACATACTATTGCATCCAACCACATTTATTGTTAACGCTTTTATTCAACCATATCACTGTCCGTATTACCCGTCTCGAATCTATAATTAATTAGCTCTAACTATGATTAACCCGTCTAAGTAACTTATTAATTAGTTTAACCAAAGATTATTATTTCTTGGTCAAACAATTTGGCGTCGTCTGTGGCGATTTACTAGTCAAAGTTTAGTTTCTTCTAGATACAAAAAAAAAAAAAAAACACAGCACAAATCTTGTCTTTTCCCATGTGCATAGTCTAACATGGCAGGAATTGGACAGGAGAGAATGAAGGCAATGGCTGGTCTCATTGCTAACCTCCTAAACACCATCAATGAGGTCACTGAAACAGATGAGGAAAATATGACGCCAAACGCCTCTATCGGGAAAAAGGAGGTGTGACAACGTTCAAATTAATTATGAGTAACATTCGACCTCGCTCAAATCAACTACATTCGACCTCGTTCGAATTAATTATGAGTAATATTCGACCTTGTTCAAATTAACTCACATTCGACCCCGCTCGAAGTAACTCACATTCGACCTCGCTCGAATTAAATTATGAATAACATTCAACCTCGCTCGAATTAACTTATGTTCGACCTCGCTCGAATTAATCTACATTTGGCCTCGTCCGAACTAATTACGAGTCACATTCGATCTCGCCCGAGTCACCTCACACTAACCTCGCTCGAGTTAGTAAGGAGTTATATTCGACCGCACTCGAATTCAGCTCATACTCAACCTAACTTGAGTTTGATTTACAATTTAACTTCGTTTGAGTTAATTACGGCGACATGGGACTTCACCCAGATTCAGTCGAAGATATACTCGACCATGTTCAAGCTAGCACATACCGACACAGTTCTTCCAATTGAAGAAATCATTTGAAGAAAGCATTCAAACAAAAATAAAAGATTCAATAACGTATAATAAGAGTTATGATCATTCCATTCCAAAAAGTATCTTACAAATGGTCAGAAAGACGCCCAGAAAAAAAAAAAAGAAACAAGACAAAAGCAAATTATAAAGTACTACTCCGCGTCATCTCCACCTTCATCACCGTTGCCCTCTCCATCATTTGGGTACTCATCATCATACTAAGCATCTTTCTCGATCCCGTCCAGTTCATCCTCGCCACTATCATCCCTCGGCGTAGCAGGAACGAAACCATAGGAAACTCGTGCTTCACGCGCCTTAGCACTAGCACCCTCAAACTCGACTTTAGTAACCCTCTTTGCCGCCATCAAGTCCTTAAAGATACTAAAATGCACATAGTTTCTAAAATACGTAATTAATTAGTTAATAAGCCAAGTGTGGATTGTAAAGTGACCGTGCTAAAACCACGGAATCCAGGAGTGCCTAAAACCTTCTCCCGGATTAATAAAATTTCTTACCCAGATTTCTGGTTCGCAGACATTTTAAACAGAGTCAAAATTTCCTTGGTTTGGGATTTTAATAAATAAATGGTGTCCCGGAACACCGTAAAAAGTCTGGCAATAAATCCCAAATCGATTATGTCACTTAAATTGGAAAAACTTCCTATATCCCCCCCTATCGGGAAAAATGAGGTGTGACAGCTCTGGCGACTCTGCTGGGGACAAGAACCCAGAACTTCTGTTCTGGGTTTAGAATTAGAGCTTGTAACGTGATTTATACTTGACTTTATTGATTTGACGTTATTACTATTTTTTGGGCCTAATGTGCTAATTGCTACTTATTTACCGCTTTGATATTATTTGATTGTATTAAACTGCCTTCTTACGCCTCCCTTCTGAGTCTTCTGAATGTATGGTGCACATGTACGCATGGATCACTTTTCATTTAGAAGTCATACCAATTAGAACGAGGTTGTGGCTCAGTAACTAGGCCGGATAGACTTTCGTGCTCCCGGTACGTTGCCCCCACCTCGCTTCGAGCTGTCCGCTCGGGTAAGCCAGGTCTAAAACACTCCCCCTAAGATTTAAACCCAAAATAATATAGCCTCATTCCGGATCCCTAGTAGGAACGTTTGTTTGGATCATGTGCATTTGACTTTGGGGACTCAACACAGGGGTTGGGTCTGTCTAGGATAGGTGTACCCGAGAATTGCAAGACCATCCTGATGCATTTTATGTGCTACTTGTGCATTATGTTTGATTCGGTTTGTGCATGTTGACCGGTTTCTAAAAAAATATATATACAAAAATAAAATAAAAAATATAAAAATTGAAGGAAAACTAGAGGGGAGAAAACAAGAAAAAGAAAATTTACCCGGTTTTTGAAAAATCTTGGTATTTATCCCAAAAAGATTATTACAAAATAAGCCTGAATTTTTCAAAAGGTGCCATCACATCCCTGAAGCATTTACGAACTACGCGGGTCTGATTCTCACTGGATGTGAGATACGTAGGCAACCTTCATCGGGTCCGACTCCAGTTTTCAAAAATTCAAAAATATTTTCTTTTAATTTCTTCTCAAAATCCAAAAATATTTTCGTACTTATTTAGAAGTCTTTCTTTCAAAAATTCCCCCCAAAAAAAAATTCAAAATTCAAAAAAATATTTTCTTTCTTCTTTAGAAATCTTCCTAAAAAAAAACTTAGAAATCCAAAGACATATTTCTTTGTTAGGAGAATTCATGGTCAGAATTGTATATGAGTAAGAGTTAGTTTATTTACTTTATTCCAGATTTTTCTGAACTACGTAATGGTCTGATTCATGCAGCGTCATGATACGTAGGCAATCCCCATCGGTTGCGATCATAACCATAACTAATATGAAAAAAGGATTTTAGGAATAAATAAATAAAAAAGAGAAAGAAAAGAAAACGCTAAATTCAAGATGAAAATAAACCAATAAACCAATAAGCCGGGATGAAGCATGAAGCCTGTCAAACTCATTTTAGAAATGAAAATGGCATTAGGTGCATGACATATAATGTGTGATTAATATCTGCAAAATGCCTAACTCTAACACGTTTATTGTTTGTCATCTAAGATATAGTTAAACAGAGGTGGTTAGTTTGTGGTTTCAACTGGCGACTCACCCTTACAACACGAGATCAACAGGAAAAAGTAGCATGCCAAACAACAGTGAGAATGAGTCAAATAATGATGGACAATTGGTCGAACAAGGTACGGGACTGGTTGAAGAAGTAAGAGTGTTGAAGAAACAATTGGCAGAGATATACCAAGATTGGGTGAATGGACAAGCACCGCCCCTACTACCCATAGGGCCTTCGGACAATCTTCATAGTGTGTCAGTTGCAAGTCAAGTGCCCATATCCATAACAAGTAATCCATTGTACCAACCTGGACCTGGATTCAGTCTGAGCATTAAACTTCCTACTATCCCCAGTACCTCCATTCCACGTCCTCCAATTGCACCCCTCAGAAATGACCCACATGCTGCACCCATTGTCCCCTACTTTCACTGTGCCTCAACCAGCTCTTGCTAAAAAATCCAACAATGATCCACAACTAAATACTCATGATGCTCAACATTACTCTCCAGAACTGACTTTCAAGGTTCCAGATTCATCCAAGCATACTCCTCAGAACATGTTCCCAGTTGAGATCGAAAAGCTTGACAAGAATATGGAACAAGAGGAAATGACTAGAAAAATGAAGATCTTGAAACAAACCATGAGAAACATACATGGTTTGGCAGGCCACAAGAGTGTGTCATTTAACGATCTATGCATGTTCTNACTCTCCAGAACTAACTTTCAAGGTTCAAGATTCATACAAGCATATTCCTCAGAACATGTTCCCAGTTGAGACTGAAAAACCTGACAAGAATACGGAACAAGAGGAAATGACTAGAAAGATGAAGAGTTTGGAACAAACCATGAGAAACATACAGGGTTTGGGAGGCCACAAGAGTGTGTCCTTTAATGATCTATGCATGTTTCCCCATGTCCATTTGCCACCCGGTTTCAAGACCCCCAAGTTTGAAAAGTATGACGGGCATGGTGATCCCATCGCCCATTTAAAGAGATATTGTAACAAATTAAGGGGAGCAAGAGGCAAAGAAGAATTACTCATGGCTTATTTTGGGGAAAGTTTGACTGGAATTGCTTCAGNTTCCTCTCTCGTCAACATAAAGAAGAAACCAACAGAAAGCTTCAGAGAATATGCAATCAAGTGGAGAGAGCAGGCTGCTAGGGTCAAACCACCAATGAAAGAGGCGGAAATGATTGACTATTTTCTCCAAACTCAGAATCCTGATTACCTCCATTATATGTTATCCGCCATTGGTAAACCTTTTGCTGAGGCGATTAAGATCGGGGAAATAGTTGAGAATGGCATGAAATCAGGCAAAATTGTGAGTCAGGCAGCCCTTAAGGCGACCACGCAAGCAATTCAAAGTGGGTCAACCAGTTTCGGAAATCAGAAAAAGAAAGAGGAAGGATCCATGATGGTATCTAGGTTCGGGGGAGTTCAAAGAGGGGTAATTCCTTCTTATGTGCAGTTCCAACAAGGACAATCCAATTCTCCTCAAAATTACTATCCACCTCAGGGTTCCTGGTACTCAGTTCCCCTACAATAATACACAATGTTTAATGCTCAGGCTTATGCTAGGCCTCCCAATCACCAACAATGAAGGGCACCAATTCCTCAAGGCTCTCGCCAACTCCGGCCAAATTTTCATGCGCCATATGATCCTCGTCCCCGACAGGAATATATNTGAACCTGTCATGCCGCGTTATGTGAATCCAAATTCAAAAGGTTTTGACTCAAATGCAAGATGTGAGTATCACTCTAACACCCAGGGTCATAGTACCGAAAATTGTTGGACATTAAAGAAAGCCATTAAAAATCTGATTGAAGCAAAGGCAATTGTGGTAACAAACAATGAGAATATTCCTAATATCACAAACAATCCGCTCTCAGCTCATGATAATACACATTTTATTGGGATGATTTGTGATGATCGAGATTACAAGCAGTCTGGCAAGACAGAGAGGACTGTTGGAACCATAGGGCAAGAACCAAAAATGATAGTAAGCTCTCCGCAATTGGCACTGTTGATTGTGATAGGTGCGAGTTCTAGTTTGAATTTGGCAGGTTCTGGAAAAACGATTCTTTATGTCCCTGGAAGCACAAAAAAGGTTGAGGTTCAATTGGGTGGGCCAAAACTTTACATCCCTGGGGGCATTCAAAATATTATTTCGAATAATATTATTTCGAAATAATATTTTTAGAAATATAACAGATCCAGTTGTGATCCGACCTGTTGCACAACTCCCAGTGACAACACAAAAACTATTCCCTGGAATTATAACAATATTGTCATGACATACAAAGGAAAAGAGATAGTTGAAGAAGCAGATGAAACGGGGGCTTGACCCGCTCTGGAAGGTGATATTCACTAGAGGAATTAAGAAAAAATAAGCAAGCTAGGGAAAGTCACTTGCCAGTGAAATAACCCGTTGCAGAAAAAGAAGCAGAGGAATTCCTTAAGAAGATGAAAATGCGAGACTACTCAATCATTGACCAACTAAGGAACACCCCTTCTCAGATTTCTTTGTTATCTCTGCTTTTGCACTCAGAAGAACATCGTCGTATGTTGATCAAAACTCTGAACGAGACATATGTCTCAGAAAAGACAACGGTGAATCAGCTAGAAAAAATGGTTGAAAGATTCTTTGAAGTGAATAAGATTTCTTTCAGCGATGATGATTTGCCTGAGGAAGGGGCTGGGCACAATAGAGCTTTGCATCTTACGGTCAAATGTGAAGGGCATTACGTGAAAGGAGTCATGATTGACGGAGGCTCAAGTGTAGATGTATGCCCTCTTTCTACTCTACAAGAGCTGAACATTGACACTAACAGAATCAGAACTAGTAATGTCAGCATCAGAGCTTTTGATGGTTCAAGAAGAGACACTATTGGGGAAATCGAACTCACCATGACAATCGGCTCGGTTCATTTTAACATTGTCTTTCAAGTGCTGGATATGAAAACTTCCTATAATTTTCTTCTGGGAAGGCCGTGGGTCCGTATGGCTAGAGTNTTCATGGGGAAGACGACTCATCAGTCTATAAAGACCCGTCCATTCCATGTATCGAGGCCAAGGAAGGAAGTGAATCCCTCATATATCAAGCATTTGAGGTGATTAAAGTGGACCAAGTGGAAGAAGGAAAACCAATTCAGCAACCCCATCTGTCAGCCACATCTATGATGGTAGCTTCGCTGATATTAAGGAATGGTTATGAACCAGGAAAGGATTAGGATCCTCTCTGCAGGGAATTGTGAACTCTATTGCTCCATTTTTTAAGAAAGATACCTTTGGTTTGGGTTTTAAACCAACGTCGCTGACATAGACAGAGCCAAGGCCCGCAAAAAGAATGGTTGGAATTTGTCCAAACCAATCCC